>JBBPCX010068807.1:0-35944 GCA_037974365.1 Hydrocynus forskahlii
ACATAAATATGGGGACGAAGGGAAAACTAATATTCAGGAGACGGGGAACGGGTTCTACGTGACGGGGACGAGGTGGCGGTCACAATATTAAACGAACTCGGAAGGAGTATTCTGGGACATATATTGTGGGAATTGATATGAAAGGGTATGATTGGTGGGACGAGTTGAAGATAAACATTACCATAGTTACTGATTTCCCTACTTTACGGCATGATTCCAGTAGACCTATGGCTGATTTGGAGGGGAATAAGGTGCAAGTAGAGTTAGTGGATGAATTGGACCCTGTTTCTATCATCAAAGAGGAAACTGGGATGAGAGGTGATAACACTTGGCTTAGATGGGTAGCATATACAGTTAAAACTTTGAGGCACAATAATTGTTATGCATGCATGGGGCGTAGACCAGTGGTGGCTCCCACCCGCTTCCCTGGTTCTGAGGATCCAGAAGTTAGAGCATGCTTGGTGAAGCTTTTCTCAGGCTATGAGCCACGAGGTGGATTGTGTGGGCAGATAGCAATAACGTTTCCCAGGAGTAAGAAAAATATTGCTCCATACAGTAATTTTGTTGCATCCGAGGGTCCTTTCTTTTGTGTTTCACGGACCCAGAAAGTTGGAGGCTCTAAGTATCTGGGGAAATCATTGAATTGTGAACACACTGTGTCCACAGTTGACAAACGTATACGGCCATGGAACGGACATAACATGAACATCTGACTTGATATGATCTTGGCAGAACATGGTGGAGTTTGCATAATGTTTGGACAGACTTACTGTACTTTCATTCCAAATAATACAAGTCCGGATGGTACTGTTGCAAAGGCTTTGGAGGGGTTGAGTGCACTGTCCAGGGAACTGGCTACTAACTCAGGGATAATTGGGGGCACATTTGGGTTCTTAGAATCTTGGTTTGGGAAATGGTCAGGACTGATATGCTCATTTTTACTTGCATTGAACAATGGGGCATGTGTGGTTATTTTCTGTGGCTGTTGTTGTATCCCACTTGTCAAACGAATGATTGTGAAGTTGATTGATTCAATGTTGCCAAGGGTGAGAGAGACTGTGTACATGACGATGCTTTGTGCAGAGCATAATTCAGAGCACGGTTCTGAGGGTGTACCCGAGGTGGAGGTTGATGATGTGTACATAGATCCTGATCACATGAGGACTGGGAATGTTCCCATGGAGAAGAGTGAGGAGTGAGTCAGGGAAGTGCCAGTAATTTGGGCTTTGTCACTGGTCCACAAAGGGCCATTTGACAGAACATATACGGGCTAAGATTTTTTTCATTCAGTACTTTAATCAGTTTAACTCTCAGGGATTTGTTTTGATTTTTTTTTACGTGTTTAAAACATGATTGATTCTGTTAGGGAAAAGTTCTCTCTTACATATGTGTTAAGGTTTAGATCTGACCATATTATGTTTGTTTTGATTTTTTTCTTATTATTTCCATTAATTTTAATAACTCACGGTACTCATTTACTAACAGTGTTGATTGTTTGTTGATTGTTTAACATGAAGTTATGTTAATCAAGAGAAGGGAATGTAGGGGGTTAGGGTTTTTCCAATCTGTGTATAATTAGATGATTATGATATGAAATGACAAAGGGATGATGAGATGTCTGGGGACAAGTACTGTCTGTACATTTGTCTTTTGCCTAGTTTCTGTGCACGTTGCAGGATTAGAAATAGTAAAAGCAGAAGTAAGAAAAGGCCACATGACCCTTAGGAGACCTTTGGGGACACAGAGAGAATAAAAACCCATGTGTCTTGTCTGTAAGCAGCCATCCCTGTCAGATGTACCAAACAGGTGCTCTGAATACGGATCGCTCTGTTGCTGGCAACATCATAAACTTTGTCAGATTTTTTTAATCTCTCTCTGATCTTGAGTCTTGAATTCCATGAGAGTACGGTAAATTTTGGCCACCACAGCCATCAGGAGCTGGCATTCAGGGGTCATGATGGGAGCAGTGAATCAATCCTGGGAATCACAGGGAATTTACAGAAACATGAGCTAAATATGACTCTGTCTTGGCCACACAATTTCAGCCTTCCGCTGTGTTTTCTGGTATGTCCCCCTCTATCCAAAATGACTTGATCTCTGCTGTTGCAGCCACTGTTTCTGATCATATCAATGATAAATTCACACTACTCCCTTTATAGCAAGGCAGGTGGATGAAGTACGACAGGGTCACAAACCATTTTCTGAAAAACAGAGGCCAAAATAAATAAAATGAGCTTCCCCTGTTTGAAAGACTAGCAGCCGCCACTGCCAGGGGCGTAGCACACAGGGCAGGGGGGTGGGGGGTTTTCAACACCCCCACTTTTGTCAGATTAAAACCTGTTCACTTTCTCTGGACTGGTCGGGTTTTGACGGACTATTTCTCTCACCAGTGAAAAAGTTGTAATTTACATACACAGGCTTGTAGTGAATAGCGAGAGGTTTCCAGGGATATATGGTAGTAGATAGTCCACCCTCGCTCAGGGCTATGAAAGCCCAAAGGTTGGTCCCAGATAAGTGGAGCGCTCCAGCCAGACAGAGAGGCGCCCTGAGCGCTCGGATGGACAAATACAGATTGTTTTATGCTGAAACAAAGCGAAATGCACACATAAGACCAAATTCAGGATATCTGAGGACATTTGAAGACATTTGATGAGGATATTTGGCCAGCAAATAAGAATTTCCAGGAAAAGTCCAGAGAAGCGCTCAGGCCGGAGAGAATCGCTCGTGTTTATCTTCGAAATAGTAAGTGTTTGGATTTTATGACACTTCGCTAAAAGTGTCTTTTTGCTGGCTGGGTTGTGGTAAAACTGCTTTTGAGTTGTTTTGGAGTTGTTTTATTGTGTTTTGATTGAGTTCCGTCGAGTTTTTCTGGCTCTGTTTAGCTGTGTATTGATTTGAACTGGTCTGACAGGGCGGATGGGCGGAGTCGACCCTTTCAGACTGGCGGGGAGTTTGAACTAGAGCTTTTTGAATGGGATGAATGGGAGAGCAGTGGTGTTATAGTGGTTTATAGATTTATAATTCTGTAATAAAAATAAGGATTTCTCCAAACAAAATGGCATCTGTGCTTGCACGAAACGGCACTGCTCACACTAAAAACCTTATAGAAATTCATTTTTTATTCTTTTGAGCTCAAATTTTGAACATAAGTTTATAAGACCTGTGGCTATGGGTTTTCAGTGTCAGAATAAGAATTCTTCTGAGAGGCACGATAAGGATTGCTGAATGCAAAGAAGTTTGACACAAGCATATATAAAATCCGGTATTCCATCCTGTGTTGCTGTTTGAAAATAAGTTTACATATTTTACTTCTCTGGCACCTCAGAGTCTTAGCTTTGAAATGAGTCCAACCGCAAACAATAATAACTTGGTATGACGGAATTGTGAGCTTTTAAAGTTGGTAATGCAGAACACACAAGATGGCTGCCAAAATTTGTGGTGAAAGCTAAATGGTTAAGACGATGCTACACGGGTCAGCAACCCTGAACACACCTGCCGCAGTTGGCATGCTGACGTATTCTCAAAGGCACGCTGTGATGGTCCGCATCAGTGACAAGGGAGCGAGTCTGCTAAGTCCCTTTGGACACACCTGTACAATAGGTGGCTGTATGCACGAAAGAGACGTTACTCTGCAATAAATTAAGAAGAAGAAGAGAAGAGGAGCCACAGATTTCAAAGTGAGCGAATGAGGTGTGTGAGTGCAGGGCTGTAGACTATGTGATACACAGGTGTATGTCATATATCCACATAGAAAGTTCTTGGGTTTGCGTATATCCAGTAAAACACAGGCTGCAATACTGACACCGTTGTAATAGAACAAGACAGCATACCCACTATAGCAAATTAGACTACAGCACTGCTGATTTACAATGCATGCAATGGTGTCTCAAGCATTATCAGTGCTTCCTGGTATTTACACTTGTCAGATTTAGATGCACCACCTTAGCAGTATAAATAATTGTTAAAATTGTTAATTAAGGCCAAGGGGTATAAAGAAATTCTTCCATTCTGGATCATTAACAGTACTACGGTTTTATTTCCATACTGTAGGCCAGGCCTAGATGTATATAAATGTGGAAATTCCGAAAGTTATAATTTGTTGTGATTGTATTTATAATTTGGCTTCCCATCCCCCCACTTTTGGAAAGCTTGATACACCCCTGCACATACCACTGGAAATCCGATCCAACTCACCGCATGCAAGTGAAGTGAATCATCAGTGCGTAGACAGGCTGCTCGAAACTGGAGCTGGTAACGTCAGCCACATTGTGCATAGAAAAAAGTTTGGAAACCGTTGCCCTAGGCCACGTTAAATGAATGTTCAACTGAAGTTTAGCAGAAAGGACCGAGACTTTGCACGCATGCAGCAACCCAACCACCCACCTACCCAAACCCCGCCCCCCACGCGTAGACTGATGCACCCCCCTCACATTAAAAATGCCTTGAAACTGGAGCAGGTAACGTTAAATGAATGTTCAACTAAAGTTTAGTTGAAAGGACCGAGACTTTGCACACATGCAGCAACCCATACACCCACCCACCCAAACCCTGTCCCCCACCCCAAACCCCGTCCCCCACCCCAAACCCCACCCCTCCATGTGTAGACCGATGTGTCCCCCTCACATTAAAAATGCTTTCGACACCCCTGCCCAGCGTACATGCTTCCTGCATCAGTTTCAGGCCTAAATGCAGCTCACTATCCTATCTCTCTCCTTCTCCCACCATCTTTCTAGCTAGAACCTCCACCCTCTCCTCCTGTCAAGGGCTACAACACCAATAGACCGTCCATCACCATCACCGAGGACCAAGTGAGGAGAGAACTATGCAGACTCCATCCTGCCAAGGCGCCAGGCCCCAATGGCACAAGTCCATCTGAAGTTGTACTCAAGTTGTGTGTCTCCCAGCTTTGTGGAGTATGGGGGATCTTCAACTTGACCCTCAATACTGAGAAAGTACCCGTGCTGTGGAAAACATCATGTCTGGTTTCATCAGATTATAGACCAGTTGCACTCACCTCACACAGTATGAGGGTCTTTGAGAGACTGGCCGGGGAGCAAGCTGTCTGCTATGCAAGTTCATGCTCCCTTAATAGCGTGGACTATGGACTGCCTGACTGATAGGCCACAGTACTTGTGGCTACAGGGATTGGAGAATGACACAGAGCACTGGAGCTCCTCAGGGAACAGTTCTGTCACCGTTCCTCTTAACTCTGTACACATCGGACTCCTCTCTCTGTCACACCCCCACACAATAATCTTTACAATAGAATGATGCTTGTTGTTGTGTAATCTGTGCAATAGCCCGTTGTCTAATTTCTTACTGGATTTAAATAAGTATCGTTATGTGTCCAGCCTGCTCCGCCTGCGGGATGGCCATCCTGGGTGTAGGTAGCTCCCAGACATGCGGGGCTCGGGTCTACGCCTGCATGACCAGTTCCTGGCAGGGGCCGGTACACTGTCACCTCATGTCTGGGGCCTCCCACACTCTGCCTCTTGGGGCGAACACATTGCCTTTCCCATGGGTGCTTGCTGTTTTGCGCCGTAGCCAGCAGCCATGTCTCGTGCAGTTCTCACCAAGAGTTCTCCCATTAGCCACTCCTCTTCTTCTAGTGTGAGCTTCTCACTCCTCCACGCCATGTCTGCAGCGCCTTGTTTTAAATGGTCGGTCCCTCTGTCACGCTTTCCCCTGTCTCCCCAATGAAGGCAGGTGTGCTTTGGCAGACTTCCATGGCAAAGTATGTTTTCTTTTATTTTCAAAACGAAGCAAAACAAAACTCGAGGGTCAGACACAGCACTACAGCTTTTCAAAAACAGGGTGATAAGAGAAATACAAAACTAACAGGACAGTGGACCGACACTCCAAAAGAAACCAATAGTAACTTAAAGCTCATTTCCTCTGAGCACATGGTGAGCTGAAACACATCATTAACACAAACAGGACCGTGTACTCATGCATTCATAATAAAAGTCCCAAACTCAAAATACAAAAACAAAACACAAAAAGGACGGCCTCTAGTGGCCTCCAACCATAATAATACCTAGGCCTGCCAGGCCCGACAAGCCTGACACACATGCAATAACGCACTCTGTTGTGTTATTACAGTGTTGCCGCCAGTTTGTATGTTTGTACTCTTTCTGTGTATGTGTGGTTAGTTCTTGTTTTTCAGATGCAGCAGTTGGAGTAACTATCCAATTGCAGTTATTGTCTTTTGGATCTTTTCCTTTCTTTTTTTCTTTTTTTCCCTCTCTGTTAGCTCCTTTCTTTTTCTCTTTCTTTTCTTTCATCTCTTTCTTTCTCTGTCTTCTCTTTCCCTGTCAGTTATGCCTTATGTATGCAAAAAAATTAATAAATAAGCACAAAATTTAAAGTAGCAAGAGGGGCTTATACTGAATCTTTAAAGCCCCACTTGGCAAAACAAGCTTCACATTCTGCTTGCTAAACTGCCAGACATGACAAGGAAAAAGAAAAAGAAATTAAGAAAATAACGTACTCCTAACTACCATCTGTGACGTTAGATTTTACTTAACTGTATATTATATATAGTATTTTTACACACTATACGATATTTGTGTATATAGTACAGTGTATTGTCATATTGTGTTTTTTTTCTGCAGATTTCTATTTTTATTTATTTAGACTTTATGTTATTGTCTCTGTGTCTCTGTGTGTTTTTGCAGTCATAACCAATTTACCTCGGGATCGGTAAAGTTTTCTGATTCCAATTCTGAACGCATATGGAGGTATTTTAGTGCCACAATTGCAACTGCACTGAAATCACTTTGCAACCAGAGAGCACTTATGGATAGTGACACAGCACATGATGACCAACAGGTGGGTTTGAACAGCCAACAGGTAGAAACGCACCTGTTGGCTGTTCAAACCCACCTGTTTTTTTTCTGATCGAGTTATGTGAACTCTACAAGTTACTACTTTTTGAATATTAAAATGTATCATGGCTCATGACCCAGTGTTAACAAAAGCACACAGTGAACACAAGGGTTCCAAATTAGTTTACTACATGATACTACACAAGCAATTATGACAGGTAACAGCACAGTATTAGAGATTACTATTGTATTATAATTAATGCTTGACAAAGCTGAGCATGTGGCTGCAGTTCTGAATCATGCCATTAGGTGTCTGGAAGTCTGAAACTGCAGAATTGTGGCTCTGTGGTTGTATACTACTGGGTGGTCTTTCCTTGATGTTGGAGAGATTTCTCATACAGCTCCTCTCCAAGGGACAGGGTTTTGAGGAAAGCAACAATGGTGGTTCAGGCTGCTTGTGAGAAAATCCTTAGAATGCTATGAGTTTGATCAACATTTGTGGACATAGTTGCTGTTGTTTGTGAATAAAATCATGCTTTATTTCTTTCATTTTCTGCATTTATATATCATGCTATATTTCCTCCTTCATTGTTATGTTTTAAGCTATATTAAACAGTTCTTTATTCACTTGAAAGGCATGTTCCATCGTCACGAGCTAGAATTCTCCGGCACCGTGAGTACGCTGTTTGTTCTTGCCTGTCTTTAACATGATTGGTACGTTGTTTAGAACATGGGTGAACGGTGGATTTCCCGACTCTCTCTGAGTAGTGTTCTTAGATCTAATAGCGAGATTACCTGCCCATCCATAAAACTCTGCATTTGGGTTATCCATCTCGAGGCAAGAGTTTACTTCCTCTGTCGTTTCTGTTGTGTATTCCCAGGTCCAGCCTAACACTACTGAAGTCACATATTCCTAAAAACAATGGAGCTTGTATGAGAATTTAAAAAAAAAAGAGAGAACTCTTAAGATGTGAAAAGGTGTGTTGTGGTATTGTTGGAGACCCGTGGCCTGTCTTGCTGAGCACAACCACATGAATAAAGAGGGATTAGGTGAGATTTCTTACTCAGGAATTGCAGTATTGTTGTTTTTCTGGTTGTAAAGAATATTTTATGATAAATACATTTTCTCTTTCTCCAGCAAATGAAATGGTTTGGATTGCTTGGCTGGTGTAGGATCAGAAATTCTGATCCATGCAAAAATTATCACTAGAGTGCCAGGAAGAAGCTCATTTGAACCGGACAGAGCTCCTTTGTTTGGACAGGAAGGTCTGTGATGCGTCAAATGTAGAAGAGACATTTTATTACGCCAATCTGACCACTTAGAGGAACAATGAAACCTTGTGCTAAGGCCTCCATATCAGCGTGACCTAGCGGTGAAAGACAATTATTATTTTATCATCATTCATACTTATGGACAAATTTCGTCCAAGGCATCAACATTTTAAGGTCCATAGCAGCTCAGAACAATAACACCTCGGCATTACGTTCAGCCATCTTGGATTTTTCAACGTAACCAAAACAAAACTACAAAGCAGCCACTAGAGAGAGCTCTAAGACAGTTTACAGAACTGTATAAACCAGCATCACTCCCCACCTGGTACAATACAATTGTGCCACTACAAACCAACTTTCCTATTAAACATTTTGATTAGGTTACGGCTACAACACTACAACATTACTTGACAAAAGCAAAACCATATCAGCGATGGGTCTCAAAAACACTTTTTCATTACCATCTTTCACAATTTTTACTTCAGCTTTTCAAACCTTATTGTCCTTACTCTGAAATGTTCTTACAGCTTTTCCCATGGACCAGTCATTTCTGTGTGTGAGAGCATCTTTCAATAACACAACGTCATCAACTTTTATGTTCGGTTTATTACCAGCCCATTTTCTCCTTTGTTGTAGTGTTGAAAGATATTCACTTTTCCGCTGTTTCCAAAAAAAGTCTGCCAAACACTGTATTTGCTTCCATTGGTTTACGTAGAGGTCTGGAGATGCAAAGCGGATAATGTTGCGGATAATGCATTGACCTTTTTGGTGAGGAGTATTGCTGGAGTGAGAAGGTTTGGTTTGTCTGGATCTGTTGAGACTGGTACAAGTGGTCTTGCATTCATTATTGCCATTACTTCTGCCATGAATGTACTTAACACTTCATGTGTGAGTTGGACATGTGCGGCTTTCAACAGAATACCACCTAGGATGTGCCTTGCAACTCCAATAAGTGTCTCCCACGATCCACCCATGTGTGAGGAATGTGGGGAATTAAACAGCCACATGCATCCCTTTTCCTGCAGGTAAGAGTTCAATTCTGTGTCCTTGTGATCAATTTGCAACTCCTTGCATGCTCCAATAAAATTTGTTCCTCTATCAGAGCAGAGTATTTGAGCGGGTCCACGGATGCAGAGAAATCTCATTAGCGCATTGATGAAGCTGGATGTTGACATTGATTCAATGAGCTTAATGTGCACAGCTCTCATGGACATGCAGGTGAAAAGCACAGCCCAGCATTTACTGTCTGCACTTCCTCCTCTGGTGCGACGTGTGGTGACCGTCTAGGGGCCAAAAACGTCCAGTCCTACACTAGTGAATGGTGGCATTGGTGACAGCCTGTCAACAGGTAAATCTGCCATCTTTTGGGTCTGAAATCATCCTCTAAGCTTTCGACAGAGAACACACTTGTAAATAACAGAAGAGACAAGCCGTTTACTGCCAATAATCCAATATCCAGCTCCAGTGAACGCTCCTTCGGTTATGTGACGCCCCTGATGCGCTACCATGATGGTATCTAATAAGGAGGACGGCTATATGATGAGTGTTTGGGATAATGAGTGGATGTTTCTCATCATTTGTAAGGTTAGCAGGTGCCAAGCGTACTCATATTCTGAGAAGCCCATCTTCATCAATAACCGGGTTTAACCTTTGAAGACAACTTTGTTTTGGAAGTGGCTGATTTTCTTTTATGCACGTTTCGCTTTGTACTATGTGAATGATAAACTTGACTGCTTTAGACACTTCATCTGCAGTGTTTGTATCACTGAAACACTTCCAGCCTTTACTTTCTGTGTTTGTTTTCTTGAATGATGCTGCCACACGTTTTAGTTATGCAATAGTGTGACACAATCTCATCCAATGAGAGAATCTTTCAAAACGACATGGCTCTAGCTGTGTTACTGAGGCTTTAGTAACAAAACTTTTTATATCAGGTCTGAACTCTCAATCTGTGTCAGGGTCAATCAGAGTGAAACTATCACAGTGAGATGTCTCTATGTCGTGTCGTGTCAAAAATGAAGGACCACTAAACCAGTTTGTGGAAGCCAATGTGGAAGTTGCAATCGGTCTAGTGGCTGTGTCTGCTGGATTGTCACTAGTTGTTATGTAAAACCACTGTGCTGGATGTGTAGTCTTTCTGATTCTAATCACTCGGTTAGCCACATAAGTGTAGGACCTCTTTGTGGTTTTGTGTATGTAACCAAGAACGATTTTACTATCTGTGAACAATCTGACAGTGTCTACTTCAATGTCAATCTCATCTCTAATGAGTTCCTACATCTCTACAGTTAAAACTGCTGCACATAACTCTAGGAACAGTGTGAGTGGGTCGGGGAGCTACTTTGGACTTGCCTATGATGAAGCCTGTGTGCTACTGATCTTCACCATCAAGAGCTCTCAGGTACGCTACTGCTCCTATGGCCGTGGTGGAGGCATCCGAAAATATGCACAGTTCTTTTTTCACAGCAATGGTCTGTGAGAATGGGAGGTAGCATCTTGGTGTCTGTAGCTGCTCAAGATCCTTCAATGAGCTTCCGCATTTGTTCCATTCCTCTTTTCTTTCTGCAGGAAGTGATTCGTCCTAAACCTTTTGCTCTGAGGATAATTCACAGAGAAGAGCTTTTCCCTGCATTGTAATGGGTGACACGAAACCCAGCGAGTCGTATAGACTGTTAACAGCGGCCAAGACACCTCTCCTGGTGAACGGCTTTTTCTCAGTGGTGACGTGAAAGGTAAAACGGTCATTTTTAAGATTCCATAGCAACCCTAAGCTCCTTTGCAGGGGTATGTTGTCCAGCTCTAAATCCAAGTATTTTAGATCCTGGGCTCTCTCGCTTCCACTACCTTGTGTTCAGAGGCTATTTTGTGTAGCTTTAAGTTCGACTGTGCCAGCATCTTCTGGGCATTTGTGAGTGTCTCAACAGCTTCTTCCACTGTTGCTGTGGATGCAAGGCCATCATCGACATAAAAATGTCTCATTACGAACTGCTTTGCATCATGCCCATGTTCTTCTTCTCCTTCAACTGCAACATGCCTCATACAATAAATAACTACAGCTTGGGAAGGACTATTCCAAAAGACATGAACTTTCATTCTATAGTCACAAATACCCTTGCTAGGATCATTATCTTCATACCAATGGAATCTATGATCCTCTCTCACTTCAAAACAATAAAACATTTGTTGCATATCAGCTGAAAATGCTACAGGCTCTCTCCTAAAATGCATGAGGACACCTAGTAGCATGTTGTTTAGGTCGGGTCCACTTAATAAGACTTTGTTAATCGACTGTCCTTCAAACTCTGCACTTGTATCGAAAACTACTCTCAGCTGGTTAGGTTTTTGTGGGTGGTACACACCGAAGGATGGTAAGTACCAGTGTTCTTTGTCTGAGTCCAAAAGTGGAGCGACTTCTGCATGGTCATTGCCCAGCATGTTTTGAATGAACTCAGTGTATTGTCTTTTCATTTCAGGGTTCCGGTCCAGTGTTTTTTTGAGAGACTGGAGGTGTTTGAGCGCTTGCTGTCTGTTACTTGGAAGCTCTGGCCTCGGAGAGCGGAACAGCAAAGGTTCCACCCAGCTGTTAGCTTCGTTTTGTTATACCTCCTTTTCCATGATGTCTATAAAGTCTTTGTCCTCTACTGACAGTGCTGGTTTGTCATCATCTTTTGTCATGTCAAAAACCGTTTCTCCCAGTTGATTGGTGTTTGTATTTCCACTGTCCTTTTGGGGGTAGGTGTGGTGTTAAACTGATAGTTGTAAATATTCAACTCTTTGATTTGAAATGTGTTAGGGCATGGGTAGAAGTAAAAAGCCGAATGTTCTGAAGAACGTGTGTTTTGAGAGCATTCATGTTAGGGGGCTTATGCGTCTTCCCCATGCAGGCTTCCCCAACTATAACCCAGCCTAAGTCTAAACGCTGTGCATAAGGTGTACTGTGACTTTGTGTACCTGTATACGGTCTCATCCCAAGAGCAACAGAATAGGTACTTGTTCTTCTACAGGAGGTACTTTTCCAGCAGTCTTCTGTAAATGTGGGAACTTCATAGCAACCTGTGGAGATGGAATCTCACTTCTGTCGTCTGGAATCATGCCACATTCAGTCAGGTTTGGGAGTGAGTGTCACAAAGTGAGTCAGAAAGAGTGAGAGTTGCCCAAATGTGGCGTGACGGAAGAGCCCAAACGTGGAATACACGAGAGAGCCGGTTAATCACGCGGTTGTTCTGAGAACGCTCCAACAGGAGTAGAGATTCCCACCAAAGGAACCTGCGTTCTCAACACACACACAGAGAAGGTAAGAGAAGTGATGTTGGACTCTTACGAGTCATAGTACTCATGGTACCGAGAGTTGAGAGGTAGAGTTGGGACACGTCTATGGGCTTGGAAACCAATGTCTGTGTGATGAGGAACTCTGACTTCCTGCTTATATACATTTGACGTGAGTCATTTCCGAGACTGATTGACATCACGTGCTCTGGTGTGTGTGACTGTACCCCCCACCCCTCCAGGACCGTCTCCAGACGGCCCAGGCTGAGAGGATACCTGACGACGGTAGTCCCAGATGAGGGCTGGATCCAAGATGATGTGCCCGGGGACCCAGGTCCGTTCCTCCGGGCCGTAGCCCTCACAGTCGACGAGGTACTGTGTGCCACGACCGCGGCGTCGCGAGTCCAGGATCCGCCGGACTGTGTAAGCAGGACCACCGTCAATGATCCGAGGCAGAGGAGGAGCTGGAGCCTGGGGAGACAGAGGAGAGAAAAACACAGGTTTGAGTTGTGAGACGTGGAAGAGTGAATCCAGAGAAAGGCAGGCAGCTGGAGCCGGAAGGTGACAGGGTTGAGACGCTTGGTGATCTTGTAGGATCCGATGAACCGGGGTGAAAGCTTCTTGGGCTCAGTGCGCAGTCTGATGTGCTGAGTGGAGAGGTAAACCCTGTCACCAATGTGGAACAATCGTCCCGGAGGGTGCCGGCGGTGATGTTGCTTGGCGTAGCAGGCATTGGCTTGGAGGATGGACCGTCTGGCACTGTTCCTAACCTGCCGGCACCAGCAGACCAACTGTTGGGCAGAGGGCACCTCCACTTCTGGTTCCTGATGGTCGAACATGGAAGGGAAGTACCCACACCATACCTCGAAAGGGCTCAGTCCGGTGGCAGAGGACTTGTGAAGGTTGTTAGAAAGTTTTGCCCAGACGAGGTAGCGTGCCCAGGAGCGCTGTCAATCTGCCACAAAGCAGCAGAGAAAGCGCTCCAGCTGTTGGTTGGCCCGCTCCGTCTGACCATTCGTCTGAGGGTGGGTAACCTGAGGAGAGACTGGTGGAGACGTTGATCAGACGGCAGAAGGCCTGCCAGAACTTGGCCGTGAACTGGGGCCCTCTGACCGTGATGATGTCTTGGGGGAACCCATGCAATCAGACTATGTGCCCGATGATAAGTTTGGTGGTGGTTTTTTGCTGTGGGGAGTCCAGTCAGAGCCACCAGGTGCACAGCCTTGGAGAACCGGTCGGTGATGGTGAGTACGGTATTTTTTCTATCCGACTCAGGGAGTCCAGTCACGAAGTCCAGAGTGATGTGTGTCCAGGGTCGATTTGGCATGGGAAGAGGTCGGAGATTACCAGGAGGAGGAGCGTTGGAGGGTTTGGCTTGTGCACAGACCTCACAGGCCTGGACATAATCCTTGGTGTCAGATGCCATGGAAGGCCACCAGAATGTTCTCTGGAGCATGGAGAGGGTGCGGGCGACACCTGGATGACCAGCCACGGCCGAAGAATGTCCCCACAGGAGGACTTCCTGACGGACAGCAGGTGGAACATAAAGGCGTCCCTGAGGAGTGTTGTTGGGAGGAGGATCCAAGGTGTGGGCCTGGTGGACTCTGTCTTCCAACCCCCACCGGAGAGGAGCCAGGATGATGTCTGGAGGCAGGACAGGCGCGGGGTCTGCCTGGGGACTCTCAGCCTGGTGTTGGCATCAGAGGGCGTCAGCCTTGGTGTTCTTGGTCCCTGGGCGATACGATAATTGGAAATTAAATTGTTTAAAGAACATTGCCCACCGCGCCTGCCTGGGGTTGCGCTGCTTGGCAAGCTGGATCGAGATGAGGCTTTGGTGATCGGTCCAGACCATGAACGGGTCACCGCCGCCTTGGAGCCAGTGACGCCATTCCTCTAGGGCCCACTTGATGGCTAACAACTCACAGTCCCCTACCCCGTATCGTTGTTGAGTGGGAGAGAACTTCCTAGAGAAGAAACAGCATGGATGGAGTTTCTGATCTGGACCTTGCTGCAAGAGGACGGCCGCTACGCCCACATCGGAGGCGTCCACCTCAACAACAAACGGCTTGGATGGATCTGGATGGAGGAGAACAGGAGCAGTGGTGAATAGCTTGCATAGGGTCTTGAAGGCTTGGATGGTGGCAGGGGTGAGGTTGAAGCATCCGGGCTGTCGTTTGGTGAGGGCCGTCAGAGGTGCTGCAGTCGAACTGAAACCCCGAATGAATCGCCGATAGAAGTTGGTGAACCCCAGAAAACGTTGCAGCTGCTTGAGCGTCGTGGGTAGGGGCCAAGAACGCACAGCCTCCAGCTTCTGGGCATCCATGGCCACACCCTAATTGGAGATGACGAAACCCAGGAATGCGGTGGTGTGCTGGTGAAAGGCACATTTCTCCAACTTACAGAACAACTGGTAGGCCAGCAACCTCTTCAGGACTGCTCTGACATGTTGAATGTGTTCGAATTCAGTGTGGGAGTAGATGAGGATATCGTCTAAATAAGCAAAGCACCATTTTCCAAGGAAATCACGGAGGACGTCGTTTATGAAGTTTTGGAACGCAGCCAGACTATTGCATAAACCGAACAGCATAACCAGGGTCTCATAATGGCCAGTGGGGGTTATGAACACCGTCTTCCACTCGTCACCCTCTCTGATGCGGACCAGGTTGTAGGTGCTTCTGAGGTCCAGTTTGGTGAAGATGTTGGCACCAGAGAGGGCGTCCAGGGCGGTGTTAGTGAGTGGAAGCAGGTGACGATTCTTTATGGTAATATTGTTGAGCCCCCGATAGTCGACACATGGGCGGAGTCCCCCATCTTTCTTTTTAACAAAGAAGAACCCCGTGGCAGTGGAGCTGGAGGGCCTGATGGTACCCTGGCGGAGGCCCTCCGAGATGTAGTCATCCATAGCCTTTTGCTCCCCTGCAGAGAGAGAGTAGAGATGGCCATGGGGTGGTACCGTGCCTAGCTAGATTGTACGGGCGATGAGGAGCAAGCTCGAAAGCCTTGTTCTTGCTGAACATCCCAGCCAGGTCGTGATACGGGACGGGAATGGACTCCAGGTCGACGTCAGGGGTCTCGGACTCCCCAGAGCACATCTCAGCCTTCGCCTGGAGGCACAGCTCCTGACAGGTCTGTCCCCATTGAAGGATTTTGTGTTGGGTCCATGAGATGAGAGGGTTGTGTTGGAGAAGCCACGGATGTCCAAGGATGATGGGAGGTGAGGTGAGACTGGTGAGGAGGAGTTGAATGGACTCCGTGTGATCTCCATGGGATAAGGTGATGGTCTTGGTGCGACGGGTGATGGGACTGGAGGCCAGGGGACAACCATCAATGGCGGTGATGTTAACAGGCTGAGATAACACCTCAGATTCAATCCCCATCTGGGCAGCAAAAGCCTGATCGATGAAGTTACCAGCCGCCCCCAAGTCAATGAAGGCAGTGGCCACGATCTGTTGGTGGCTCAGATGGAGACGTACCAGGATGTTAAATCGGGAAACGGTTGGGAGGTATGAAGCAGCAACGACCTCCCCCTCTTTACCTGGTCTGGCCGTTTCCCGGGCGGAGAGGGCAGATGGCATGGTGATGGTCAGGGGAGGCACAGTAGGCACACAAGCCTTCGCGGTAGCGACGTTCTCTCTCCGCCACGTTCGTCCTATCTGCATGGGTTCCCCAGCTCCGGAGTGGGCCTCTGAGGCAGAAGGAGGTGGTGGCTCGTGCGAAGGAGGTGCTAGGTTGAGGCGAGTCGAAGAGCCGGGTTCTGGGTGCTGGTTTCGGGAGGGAGGCGAGTTGGAGGTCAATACACAGACACAGCTCGATCATACCTTCGTAGGTGACTAGGAGCTCGCGGGCAGCCAGCTCCGTCTTCATCCTAGAGGACAAGCTCTCATAGTAAGCTGTACGTAGTGCAGCATCAGACCAGGGGGGCTGGATCGCGAGGGTCCTAAACTCTGCCGTGTACTTAGAGACCGGCCGGTCCCCATCTCGCTCTCAGGATGTTGGAAGGCGGCCTTGAGATGTTTGGTGAACTCAGCGTAGGAGTAGGCGACTTTTCCGTCGGATCTCAAGACCGCGGTAGCCCACTCAGCTGCCCGCCCGGTGAGGAGGGATGAGAGGAGTGCGATGCGGCTCTGATCCGAGGGGTAGCGCTGTGGCTGAAACTCGAAAAGAAGGGAGAGAGGTTAGTGAGGAAAACATCGCACTTCACTCCCGTCCCATCCCATTTATCAGGTAGAGCAATCTTGGGGTATGAAGGTGGAGGTTGATAATGAGGAGAAGAGGAGGAGGACGAAGGTTGAGCCGCCAGCTGGGAGGTGCGTTCAGCAGAGCGTTCCTGGAGAATCTGCCGCAGGGTAGCGACATTGGCACGAAGATTCACCACTTCCTGCTTGAGATTCACCATGTCGACCGCCTGCTGATTAACTATCTCCCAGACCCGCGTGAGATCCGCTGGGCTTCCCTGCGACACAGACATTCTGTCACGAAGCGAGTCAGAAAGCTGAGTGAGAGTTGCCCAAATGTGGCGTGACAGAAGAGCCCAAACGCGGAATACACGAGAGAGCCGGTTAATGACGTGGTTGTTCTGAGAACGCTCCAACAGGAGTAGAGATTTCCACCAAAGGAACTTGCGTTCTCAACACACACACACAGAGAAGGTAAGAGAAGCAATGTTGGACTCTTACGAGTCGTAATACTCATGGTACCGAGAGTTGAGAGGTAGAGTTGGGACACGTCAATGGGTTTGGAAACCAATGTCTATGTGATGACTTCCTGCTTATATACGTTTGATGCGAGTCATTTCCGAGACCGATTGACATCACGTGCTCTGGTGTGTGTGACAGTGAGAGCTTTACATTACCATTCATTGACTCGATCATAAAGTTTAATGCTGTTCTGCCGACATTATCTGACAGTCATGTTCTGAGCTTGTAAGCATGTCTTAATATTAAAGAGCTCGAAAAACTGAGACTTAGCTAGTGACTTTTTACTTTGTTCATCAAGCACTGCATACATCTTTCTAGCCTGTTTTCTTTTGCCTTCTGGATAGACTAACACAGGACTTATTTTTGAGCATGAATGTGGGCTATCTGCATCACCACAGACTTCCGTGCATTTAGAAACAACTGAGGCATTTACACTATTCTGTGTCTCCCCACCATCATCTTTATTGGCTTTAGAGCCCTCAGGTGGAGCAGGGGTTGGACCTGGATGTAGTACTGCTAAGTGTCTGTCGCTACCAAAGTCCATGCATTTTATTTGCGCCCTGCAGTCCCCGGCTAAATGCTGAGTAGAGCCACAGCATTTAAAACAGATTCTGTTCCCTTTTAAAAATGACTTGCACTCATCTATGGGTTTCGCTCTAAAACTTTTGCACTTTTTAAGAGGTTGAGGCTTCTTATGTATTGGGCATACCTTGTCAGGACTTTCTATGGGCTTACTGTAACTGTTGTGTGCTGAACTAGTGTCTGTAGGAATGTCTGTTTTGTGTACACTAATCGCTTGCCTGTTATTGCCTTTGAAGCTTTTCTCTTTTTTGAAGCTTGTATTGGCAGGAGGTGTGATGACAAAGCTTGGGTCGTTTCTTATTTTGGCTTGTTGTTTTACAAACTTTGACAAAACACTAAAAGGGGGAAAGGCAATTTTATGTTCCTCTTTGTACTTTGCTCCTGTTGCGATCCATTTTTCCTGTAGTCCACTATGAGGTTGACTCCACGAGCTGTGTCCAAATATGAGAGACCTGGTAGGTATACTCTTTCATTTGCACAATCGATTTCCTGCAAAACGTCACCGAGCTCTCTTAACTTTGTGTTGTTTCTGTTGTTTAGTTTGGGAAACTGTTCAGTCTTTTTTAACAGTGCATTTTCCACCACTTTGGGAGACCCACAACATTCCTTGAGTCTTTGCCACACAAGGCTGAGAGCTGCAGCTGGATTAAAGACATGGACTGAGCGGATTCTTTTGGCCTGCTGACCAGACTCAGCTCCAAGCCATTTGATCATTAAATCTAGCTCTTCCTGAGCTGTAACATGCAAGCTTTTAATAGCATTTTGAAATGATGCTTTCCATGCCCAGTAGTTCTCTGGGTGGTGGTCAAACTGCAAGAGTCCTGTACTTAACATTTCTCTCCATTTCAGGTACTTTGTAAAATCCTGGACACCCTGTGTTTCTGTTGACATTTGAAGAGTGTTGAGAGTTTTTTTGTTTCATTATAGCTGCTTCTCTTTCTGAATACGCCAGCTGTGCACATGCAGCTTCTGCTTTTGCTTGTACTTTAAGAGCTGCAGGACTTCTAGTTTTCACCAGCTAGACAGCGAGATAACAATGCTCCAATAACCAGAATTATTTTGCCTTTTTCCGCTGATTTATTGAAGAATGGCCTCTGACCATTGCCTTCTCTTTGAAAATTGCCTTCTCTTTGACCAACTGAAAACATATAAAATATTGTATTAGCTAACTGACATTGCAAACTAGCTTGTTACACGCTTACTGCAAGCTAGCAAGATAAACCGTTCATACTCACTTAAACGTACAAATCATACCATCTTTTAACAAAACAAAAATACAATTATTTTATCATCATTCATACTTACAGACAAATCTTGTCCAAGGCAACAATAATTTTAAGGTCCATATCAGCTCAGAACAATTACACCTCGGCATTACGTTCAGCCATCTTGGATTTTTCAACGTAGCCAAAACAATACTATAAAGCAGCCACTAGACGGAGCTCTAGGGCAGTTTATAAAACTGTATAATCCAGCATCACTTATAAAAGGCAGAACAATTGTCTTATTGTGGCCAGCAATTCTTTTTCTTATTCAGAATGGTGAAGTCACTTCTTTCGCTGAATCATGCTCCTATGCTCTTAAAATTAATTATAATTAAAACTGATCCAGCTAATTCCCCTATTCAAGTACAACTGTTTTTGACAGCACAATTAAGAAGAGCTTTATAAGGGTTAATTACTGTATCCTGCCTGAACTAGTTTGCTGGACGAATAGTTCATGCTGGTACTTAATAACCCCGCTTGATAGAAAATCACTCATTAATAAATAATTAATCAATTAATAATTGACCATTAACTAATCAATTAATGAATATAGTGGTGAATCAGCCTAAGCTGATTCTGGTGGAGAATAAATCAACTAAGCTAAATTTCATTACATATTTATTCATGAATATAGAGGTGAATCAGCCCCAAACCGATTCCTACATATATTCTGGAGGAGAATCAATCAATTGAGCTAAATTTTCCTACACTGGTCTACATTTCATTCTGGTCTTCCCATTTTGAATTTTTTAACCCTACACTGATTTCCTAATTTTCAGGGGAATAGTGGCTTGTAGTACTTGTAGCACACATTTCAAAGTAAACAAGTCAGTTCTTGCAGTTGAAGTGTTGAGAGCAGCAATAAATGGGCATGCATAAGAATCTAAGTGACCTTCACAAGAGCAAAAATGTGACAGCTAGACAACTGGGTTAGAGCATCTATAAAATTAATAATTGTACATTAAAATGTGCAGAAGATGGTTCCCTGTGCTGGATATGTAATATTTTCTTTTTTCAGAAAAAGGATTGTTGATGCTCCTCAGGCTGGAAAAGGTTACAGAACCATCTCTAAAGGGTTCGGACTCCACCAATCCACAGGAAGACTTATTGTATACAAATAGAGAAAATTGATTAAATTTAATAGTCGACAAGGTCACAAATGACCCCAGGGTAACAGCTAAGCAACTGAAGGCCTCTATTGCATTGGCTAATGTTATGTTCATGAGTCCACCATCAGGAGAACATGGAACAATAAAGTTGTTCATGGCAGAGGTGCAAGGAGAAAGCCACTGCTCTCCAAAAAGAACATTGCTGCTCATCTGCAGTTTGCTAAAGGTCACGTGGACAAGCCAGAAGGCTATTCGAACAATTTCCTGTGGACGGATGAGATCAAAATAGAACTTTTGTTTGGAATGAGACGCATCATGTTTGGAGAAATGAAAACACTAAATTAAAGCATAACAACCTTATCCCATCTGTGAAACATGGTGGTGGTAGTATTATAGTTTGAGCCTATTTTGCTGCATCTGGACAGCAGTGATGGAATGATGTGTTCTGAATTATACTAGCAGCGATCCTAAGCACACAAGTCATACCAAAGAAAGGTTAAGGAATAGTAAAGTTAATATTTTGTAGTGGCCTAGTAAAAGTCCAGACCTTAATTCAACTGATATGTTGTGGACGAACTTGAAGTGAGCAGTTCATATGAGGAAACCCACCAACATTCCAGAGCTGAAGCTGTTCTGTAAAGAGGAATGGACTAAAATTCCTCCAAGCTGATGAGCAGGACTGATCAACAGTTACCAGAAACATTTAGTTGCAGTTATTGTTGCAAGGCACCACTGGATCACATAGACATATATTTTAATCATAATCATACTGGGGCAGCTGATGGATCGGGTGTTCACCCTGCAATCAGAAAGTCTGCTAGTACTAGTGGCACTTCTGAGGTACCCTTGAGCAAAGTACTGTCCTCACAAAGTGCTCCCTGGGGCGCTGTGTTCTGGCTGCCAGCTGCTTCAGTGAATGGGTTAAATGCAGAGGAAGAATTTAGTGCTGTTCACACTATGTGCTGTGGTTTGTTCACGTATGACAGAATGGTCACATACACTTATATGTAAACACATATCATTTGCCTCAAAAAGTACATTCCACTCTAGGCGATGGCTTCAGTGCTGTACTTTTCACCCACACACATTCCCTCAACATGTACACAACAATGAAAAACCACCAGTATCTCCACAGTAGAACAATAAACACCACAACAAAGTAATCCAAACCAAAATAACAATCAAATCCCAAACAACCAGTGACAATACACTACATGTGGCAGACAAACTGTACAGCTCTTAATTAAATTGCGGTGTTTTTAAATTGATGAGGCAAACACTAGTAATGAGCAGCACTAAATCTGGAGCCCAAACTCACGCCCAAATAAATCTAACTCCCCGCCTTATCGGCAACAGCTCCACATGATCGCCGCCAGCTGGAGAGAACAGCAGATGCACGCAAGCAGGGCTTCAGCTGGAGAGAACAGCAGACGCATGCAAGCAGGGCTTGACCTGGAGGTCCACGCTAATGACCACCAACGCAGAAACTTATTCACCACAATCATGTAGACTCAACCTTGTTTTGACAATCACTAAAACAACAGCTTAAAATTATTCTGTCCATCACACAAGGGCTCCAGTTGGCATAGCCCACAACTCTCTCATACCCATCCTGAACCTGGGCCAGAACAGCTCCCAGGCCAGAACTGCTGGCATCAGTATGCAACACCTACAGCTCTAAATAATTAGCATATCCTAAAATGGGCCTCAGTTAAAGCAGCTTTTAGTTTGTTGATATTCAAATGCTTGTTGACATTCATCAGACCAAGAAATATGGTGAGATCCTGTTCGGTTGACAGCAGCGGCTCCTAGTAAGAGAGCATTCAAGAGATGGACTATCTGTGCAAAGTTATCGATAAAAACTGGTAATATCCTGCTGTGCCAAGGAAAGCATGTAACAGACTGAGATCTGTTGCACCATAGACATCAGCATGATCAACACGACACACTTTAGCCAGCCTCTGGTAGCAGCCTATAGAGGCAGGACAGGAGCTCAAATTCTGGATCTTAATAGGAAGCCGGCTATGTCTAAGAAAAACAACAATTCTTGCCACACAGAAAGTCAGGTTACGGTGCAATCAGGCAACAGTAATTCTGCAACCCGGGGCCCATCCATGCCCACCCCAGACTACCACCTCACTTCTAGGTGGAATGGTCAAACCCTTACGGCTAGCTGGACGGACATAACCCATGTATCCATCTTCCCATTCTATTGCAGCTGCAAGATGGCACACAGCAAATGCACCGGCCCAAGATTTCTTCAGCCCTGATCCTGAAATACAATGTTTGGGCCATCGGGATGATTAAACATGCCAACAGGTTGTAATGACATTTATGCCAGTAACTATTAGGACCATGAGGAAGTGGTTGGCTACTGTTAAAACACTACTGCTTAAGATGTTCGTACCACCTACTTCAAAATCCATTACTGCCTATCCATTATATGGAATGGCAAGCCCATTAGCAGCTTTGAGAATCATTTAACTTGGGGTCTCACTATGAGGTAAAGAATTTACAGCATTTTATTGGTTGAAAACACTCTACTGCAGCAAAGTCACTTGCGCTCCAGTGTCTGTTAGTCCAAGTAAGGGGACACCATTCACCTTTACATCAACCTTAGGGCAATTACCCACAAATATGGTCCTTTGTTCTGCTCCCTCTCCCCCCCACATCCTGCTACTTGGACCTCAGTAGCAGGACATGCTAGTTGAAGTAAGCATTTGACTCTTATGGTGGATGACAGAACCAAGCAATATGTCCTGCATGCTCACATTGATGGCATATACGCTTACCATCTGCATCCCCGGTGTTAGGTATATAAGACCGGAGTCTTCTCCTGAGTGGAGGCTGATTAGGGTATTGCGAACATAGTACAGGTTCAGCGGGGTTGGATTGGAACTGAGGAGTCATCTCTTGCCTCCAGGCATCCATTTGCCCCCACACTTCCTTGAAGGAGCTCCTGTCTGAATGTCTTGGCCTAATCACCTTTCCCATTACTGATTTAGGAGCAATGGCCTCACCCACAGCTTAAGAGGTGATCTCAGGCTCAACCCCACGCCGCTGTTCATGTTCCAGCAAAAATACTTCCTCCAGCACTGCGTCTAGGTTATGGATTGTGTGCATAGGTCCTAACAATGCTCCTCAGTTTGGCAATGCAGATCCCCATCAACAACTGGTCTCGCACATGACTATCACCAACCTACGGAACAATTCCTGCGGCTAGAAAGCCACAGAGTTTCGTGCTGGTCGAGTGGATTCACGGACCCATGGTGGATCTAAAATGGCAGCCCCCATAGTGGTGGTGACACGCCATTCAGCTCCTCCAGCATCTCCAGCACGTCATTCAGCTCCTCCAGTGTCTCCAGCATGCCATTCAGCTCCTCCAGCATCTCCAGCACACTATTCAGCTCCTCCAACATCTCCAGCATGCCATTTAGCTCCTTTGGCATCTTCAGCACACTATTCCGCTCCTACAGCATCTACGACATGCCTTTCAGCTCCTCCAGCGTCTTCAGCACGCCATTCAGCTCCTCCGACAGCTGAAGCACGCCGTTCAACTCCTCCAGTTCAGCTCAGAGGTGCCAGCACACAGCTCAGCTCCTCAAGCGGCACCAGCACATAGCTCCATTCCTCAAGCAGTGCTAGCACGTAACTCAGCTCCTCAAGCAGCGCCAGCATGCAGCTCAGCTCCTCTGATGGCTGTGGCATGGCGTTGAGCTCCTCCAGCGGGTTCAGCTCATGGCGCAGCTCTTTCAGTGGTGTCGGCACACAGCTCATCTTCTCCATCGGTTCTAGCACGCAGCTCATCTCCTCTCAAGGTTTCAGCTCACAGCTCATCTCCCCCAGAGGCCCCAGCTTGCCACTCATTTCCTCCCAAGGCTTCAGCTCGTAGATCATCTCCTCCAGAGGCCCCAGCTCACAGCTCATCTCCTCCAGAGGCTTCAGTTCGCAGCTCATCTCCTCTAGAGGCTTCAGAGCATAGCTCATCTCCTCCAGAGGCTTCAGCACACAGGTCATCTCCTCCAGAGGCCCCAGCTCACAGCTCATGTCCGTCCAAGGCCTCAGCCCGCAGCTCATCTCCTCTAGACACTTCAGCTCACAGCTCATCTCCTCCAGAGGCTTCAGCACGCAGCTCATCTCCTCCAGAGGCTCCAGCTCACAGCTCATGTCCTCCAGAGGCTTCAGCTCACAGCTCATGTCCTCCAGAGGCTTCAGCTCACAGCTCATCTCCTCCAGAGACTTCAGCTCGCAGCTCATCTCCTCCCGTGGCTCTAGCCCGTAGCTCAGCTCTCCCTGTGGTGCCAGCCCATAGCTCAGCTCTCCCTGTGCCTCCAGCTCGTAGCTCAGGTCTCCCCGTGGTTCCAGCCCCTGGCTCTGCTCTCTCCATGGCTCCAGCCCATAGCTCCGCTCTCCCCATGGCTCCAGCCTGTAGCCCAGCTCTTCCCGTGGTTCTAGCCCGTAGCCCAGCTCTCCCTGTGACTCCAGCCCATAGCTCAGTTCTCCCCATGGCTCCAGCTTGCAGCTCTCCCCCATGGCTCCAGCCTGCAGCTCTTCCTCAGCACTGGTTCCTGCACCGGTCTCCCAAGGTGTGGCCCCTGCACCAGTTCCCACACCGGCCTCCCAAGCTCCTGCACCGGTTTCTGCACCAGCCTCCCAAGCTCCTGCATCGGTTTCCACACCGACCTCCCAAGCTCCTGCACCGGTTTCTGCACCGACCTCCCAAGCTCCTGCACCGGTTTCCACACTGGCCTCCCAAGCTCCTGCCCCGGATCCTGCACCTGTTCAAACACCGGTCTCTCAAGCTGCGACCCCTGCACCTGAAGCCGTGGCTTCCACCCTGGCTTCTGTTCCTGCAACCTTGGCTCCTGCCCCGGACTCTGTTCCTGTATGGAGGTGACTTCCTTCGCCGCCTCTTCCGCCGCTGCCTTGGAGGGGGCCTTTAGTGTTCCCGCATCCTAACCCCCTCTGCCGGGAGGCCGCTTAGGGGCCCCATAGTGGTGCCATTGGGGGGGGGGGGGAGGGGCTAAGGCCGCCATCAGACTTCCTTTCAGTTCTCCTTTGTGGGTGTAGCCTAATCTCTGGTCGACTTAGAGAAAAGGATTTACAGCCAGCCAGAGATTAGGAGTTGATTATGTTCATCTTGTTATTGGTCCTCATTTCAGTCACCTTACTATTTAAGTAGTTTAAGCTTGAATTAGTGTTTATGGGTCTTCCCTCACCCTATCCCGGTCTATGTGCCTCTCCTTTGTTCTTATTTCTATTTTTGTGTCTGGCCCTCGTGCCTTTTCTGTGAATTTAGTTCTCAATAAATCATTAACTCATGGAAGTCTGTGACTGTGCCTCCACTTTTCTGCCTGGACATTGTGTGACAGTGCCCAAGCCAAGTACTTCAAAAAGGCAGACAATCCGGCTGAGGAAGGTGCTAAGGCTAACACTGCAGTTGCCACTGGGTGAACACCTGCCTTACGGGTGAGATTGAGCCCAGTGAATCATCTCTGGCCGCAGCCAAAACTTCATTGAGGGAGTTCAGGGACAGAATGTGGAAATGGCTGTACAATCTCAAGATGAGCATCTCTGTGAAGTGGAGAAGGTCTGCAACTGGATGACCTGGAAGGTTGCTCATGGCGACAAAATATTAAAATTGTTGGTATTCCCGAAGGCAGCCAAAATGGCCGCCCTTTTGCTGGTGGGGTTGTTTGGGAGCAACAGTTTTGCAGACCCAATCACTGTGGACAAAGCTCACCAGTTGCTGGGTCCTAAGCCCACAGAGGGGGAAAAGCCCCGCACTATAATTGCCAGGTTGCATTATTTTCAACAAAAAGAGAACAGAAAGTTCTACATGTGGTAAGACAGAAAGCTCCCCTCCAATATAAAGAGGACAAAGTTTTCATTTTCCCAGACTACACAGTGGAGGTACTACAGTGCCGGCATGCATTCAGCGAGGTTCTTAAAAATCTGAGGGAGAAAAAACTGAAGCATCATCATCTTTTTCCTGCCAGACTGAGAATTTTTCAAGGCACTGCCTAGAAGATTTACACATCTCCCAAAGAGGCTTGGGATTTTGTTGAGCGTGAAATGAAAGAGTGACCTGTGTGATTCACGATGTTGTAAGTCTATTTTACTCGCGCACATGAGGGGCATGGTGGAAAAAGCTTAAAGACTTTTGCGTTTTCTTGTCATCGTTGTCCTTTGTACCTGGAGTGAGGAAGCATTACTCCTAGGGTTAGGTAGTTCCTTCATTCTGATGCTTGGGAAATCTGTACAACTTCGTTTGGGGAAGTGTACAGGGGGTAGGTGGGTTTATAGTGGATGTTTGTTTTCTGTGTTTAGTTGTGACCGTGTGTTTGATACTTACATTTATCTGGAAAAGAGGCACTCACTTTTGCATTCTATTTCATTTTTTAATGAGTAGTGATGTGAAATAGACTGAATTGGAAAGCATTAAGCTTGTCTCTTGGAATGTAAAAGGAATGGGCCACCCCATTTAAAGAGGGAAAGTATTCACACATCTAAAATCTCTCAGCGAAGATATCGTCTTTCTGCAAGAAATGCATATTAAGCACTCAGAGCAATGACGGCTGAGGTGTCATTGTGTCTCTCAGATTTTCCAGTCATCATTCTTATCAAAAAAATTCTTATCCTTTTAAACCTGCAGGTATCATCAGTGATCCAAACGGCCACTTTATTCAAGTGTCTGGTCATATTCACACATGTCAGTAACCCTGTTGAACTTGTATGCTCCGAATTTTTATGACCCCGTAAGGTTTTTGATTTACTTCCACATAATAACAATACACACCTGATTGTTGGGGGGGTGGGTGACTTTAACTGCTTTTTAGATCCCTATTTGGATAGGTTGTCATTGGGCCCCCCTCCTGCATTAAAAGAAGTTCTGGTGCTAAATAATATGATTGATATTTAATTTAGTAGACGTTCCAACAGCAAAGGATTATTCATTTTACTCCAGAGTACATCATTCATATAGTTTGATAGATTCCTTCTTAATTGATTCAGGACCCCATTCTCATATCAGACCACTCCCCAATATCACTCTGTTGTTATCTCTCTGTCGTGGCCCATACAGCTGGAGGTTTAATTCAACTTTACTTTCAGGTGACAGCTTCATGTCTCATATGACTAAATTGATACAGGTCTTTTTAGAAACCAATGATACCCATGATGTTACTTAATCTTTTTTATGGGAGACTATGAAGGTCTTGATTATAGGCCACATTATTTCTTATGAATCTTCCATCAAGAGAGTACACATTAAAGATTGTTGCACATAGAATCACAGCTTGAAGATCCGGAACAGTCCTACAGAGAGACGCAATCTAACAGCACTGTTGGAGTCCCCCTAGAGGCAGTGTGCCAGATCCGGTATGGAAACAAATACGTATTTTATGCCGTGATTGGTGTATTTTCATGCCAATTTATTTGCTTTAACCAATAGCAGAGGTTGGTTCAAAAGAGCCCTCCCGCAAGTTTCTAGGATGTTCCTAGGCAGAGATACATTCGAAAATATACAAGGACCCCTTCTGACTGGTCCAGCTTTGACGTATAATTACTCCGAACAGTTGCCGTGTAGCTGTAATTTACATATACAGCCTTGTAGCCAACCCCCAGAGCTTTCGCATGATATGTGGGAGTCGAAGGTCTGACCTCACAAAAAAGTGATGCTCTTGTTTGCTGAATTTCTACAACTGTGAGTACATAGGAATTTATGACACTGCACTAAAAGTGTCTATAAGCTGGCTGGGTTGTGAAAAAACTGCTTTGGAGTTTCTGTCTAATTGTTTTATTGTATTTTGAACAAGTTTTGTGGGCTATTGGCCAGCTGGGCGGAGCGAGTTTTTTTTCTGAACTGCAGTGGTCAACTGGTAGTGGCGAGCCGACTCTGCGGTCACCTCGAGTCGGTTCATCAGCTCCTTTTCTACAGAGTGAATGCAATGTTGAAGCATTTATTGATTTATAATTCTGTGGTAAACATAAGGATGTCTCCAAACAAAATGGCATCTCGGAATGGTACTTCCTGCACTAAAACACATAATTATAAAATTCATTTTTTATTCTTTTGAGCTCAAACTTTGAATATAAGTTGAAAAGTCTTGTGGCTATGGGTTTTCAGTGTTTTCAGCTTCTTTCACAAAACCTGGATGATAAGGCACGGTTGAATTCAGCATTCATAAAACACAAGCATATATAAAATCCGGTATTTCATCCTATGTTGCTGTTTGAACATAAGTTTATAGATTTGTTTTCTCTGGCACATGAAACTTCAGAGTCTGTAGCTTTGAAATGAATCCAACCGCAAACAAAAATAATAAAGTATGGTGGAGTTATGAGCTTTTAAAATTGGGAGCTGCGAAGACCCAAGATGGCCGCTGAAAGGGGTGACAGACAACAGTACCTTTTAAAACATGAGTATAACACTATTCTTTCACAACAAGTTAAAAAGCAAATTTTAAAAATCAAACAAAAATATTTTGAACTTACTGACAAACCAGATAAGCTATTATCCAGGAAACTGAGAGGTACACATGCTGAAAGAACAATCCACAAGATTAGATCTGAGTCAGGTGCAGTAATAACGGAACCAAACATGATAAACGTGTTTCAAGGATTATTATACTGCTTTATATTCAGCAAAATCTCAAGCTGGGCCTATTGAAATTCATGCATTTCTTGAATATCTTGATCTTCAGAAATTAGATAATGAACAACTAAATAATATTATAATAATAATATTCCCCTACAAGAGAAAACAAGACACTGGACTTGCTGTATGCTAATGTCAAAGATGCATACAACTGCACATCCATCTCACCTCTGGGCAGATCAGACCACAACCTGGTGCACCTTCAGCCCACCTACCTACCACTGGTCAAGAGGCAGCCAGCCACAATCAGGATAGTGAGGGAGTAGTCAAAGGAGGCCAGTGCAGCCCTCCAAGACTGCATGGAGACTACAGACTGACTACATCAACTTCTGTGTGGATAACACTGTACCAGTGAAATCCATACGCTGCCTCCCCCACAACAAGCCATGGGTCACCGAGGACATTAAAGCCCTCCTGAATGAGAAGAAGAAAGCATTCAGGTCAGGTGACAAGGAGGCAGCCAAGGAAGTACAGAGGCACTTGTCGGTGAGGTTAAAGGAGGGAAAAGACAGATACAGGAGAAAACTGGAACAAGAGCTACAGCAGAATAACAGCAGATATATGTGGAGAGGCATGAAGAATATCACCGGCTTCAAAACCAGCAGCCTTGGGACTGATGGTGATGTGGAGAGGGCAAATCAGTTTAATCTGTTCTTTAATAGATTTGACAGCAGGCCTGTTTCCAACATCAGCTCCAGCACAGCCCATATTGCACCCAGTGCACCCGTTCCCTCCATCACTGTCAAGACAAACTGCAGCTCTCCGTCCTTTCTCTCTCCTACTCCCTCTCCCACCATCGTACCAGCCACAGTCCCCACCTCCTCTCTCCCGGCCACTGAGGACTCTGACACCCATAAACCATACATCACCATCACCGAGGACCAAGTGAGGAGAGAACTTCACAGACTCCATCCTGCTAAAGCGTCAGGCCCAGATGGCTTAAGCACACAAGTGCTAAAGCTGTGCGCCTCTCAGTTTTGTGCAGTACTGCGGAGGATCTTCAACCTGAGCCTCAGTACCAAGAAAGTGCAAGGGCTATGGAAAACATCATGTCTGGTTCCTGTTCCAAAGAAGGTGAGACTCAGTGCCCCATCGGACTACAGACCACTAGCACTCACCTCACACAGCATGAAGGTTTTCGAGAGACTGGTCCTGGACACTCTCCAGCCCCTGGTGAAGCCAGCGTAAGATGCCCTCCAGTTTGCCTACCAGGCCAAGATTGGAGTGGACGATGCCATCATCTACCTGCTACACCGTGCCTACACGTCTTGACAAGCCAAGTGCATCCTTGAGGATTATATTCTTAGACTTCTCCAGTGCCTTCAACACCATTCAGCCAGCCCGGCTGGGGAGCAAACCGTCTGCTATCCAGATGCATGTCCCCCTAGTTGCATGGATTCTGGACTACCTGACTGATAGGCCACAGTATGTGCAACTACAGGGATGTAAGTCTGATGGTGTTGTGTAGCACCGGAGCTCCTAAGGGAACTGTTCTGTCACCGTTCCTCTTTACCCTGTACACATCTGACTTCCAGTTCAACACAGAGGGCTGCCATCTGCAGAAATTCTCAGATGACTCCGCAATAGTCGGATGTATTGGAATACAGGATGGCTGTGGACAGTTTTGTGGACTGGTGTGAGCTGAATCAGCTGAAGCTCAACATCCAAAAGACCACGATCACTATCTCCTGTCACTCCCCTGTGATACTGTGTTATGTTCTCACCAGGTGCTAAAACATTATTATGTGCAGTATCATATGTTGTCCTCTAAATGGTGCTAAATCACTTGAAATATCTTATGTGCAATAGTCTTCATGTGCAACATTACTACTTGGTCAATATTTTCATTACTTAATATTACATAATAGTACTTAATTACTACTTATTTTCTAATAGTGCAATAACTTATTCCAAACTACCAAATGTGTCAAAAGTTTTCCACTCAGCTGCGTTACTTACTTCCATCCATCCATTTTCTACCCCTTTGTCCCGCACTCGGGGTTGGGGGAGGGGGGGATGGGGTCTGGAGCCTTTCCCAGCTGCAATGGATGAAGGCGGGGTACACCCTAGACAGTCGCCAACATGTCGCAGAGCCACATACAGAGACAGACAACCATTCACACTCACAGTCAAACCTAGGGGCAGTTTCGTGTGTTCAACTGACATATCCCCTATGCATGCATGTTTTTGGTGGTGGGAGGAAACCGGAGCTCCTGGAGGAAATCCACGCAGTCACGGGGGAGAACATGCAAACTTGGTGCACCTCCTACCCACCTACATAATACTGGTGCGGGCAGCAAGCCACTGTCAGGACAGTGACGGAGTGGTCAAAGGAGGCTGTTGCAGCCCTGCAGGACTGCCTGGAGACTACAGACTGGGAAGCTCTTTATATGCTGCATGGTGAGGCTATTGATAGCTTCACAGACTGTGTCACACTGTACATAAACTGGTGGGGGTGTGGCTGTGGTGGTGGCTGGATCCGTGACAAAATATTCTGATCCTATAGGGAACAACTCCAAAGCACTATTTTTGTTACTATTTGTCAGCAGTAATTTCATTTATTTATCTATAGTATTGAAATCTGTCTGTCTTACTGACCACAGCATAGTACTGTGCATTTAAGTACTAAGCACTAGGCACTACTAGTATAAAAGCACTTTGCTGGAGAGCTCAGTGCAGCGGTCCACTTGAAGAGTTGGAACCCAGCCAGCTGCAGCACAGAATCTGGTATAATTCCACAAAGCAACGGTTTTATGAAACACAAAAGGCAGTCTCTGTTTTTCCCATCAGTAGCTGAAGTTCCTATCCTTTATTGCCAAACGATCATATTCGCAGCAGCGTATGACATAATACAACAATTGCAAAATACTCCCAGTTTATATCCATACCTCTTGCAGACTTCAAAGTAAGTCCCCAAACTCTTTGCTCTGAGTAACTTATAACTTAAACAGTTTGACTTATTAATAAGGTAACAGATAGGGCTCATTTTTACTCTGTTGTGAGTGTTAGCATTTCAAAAATGTGACTGCATCAATTAGGGAGACATTTTTACATGAGGCAAAAAATTGTGCAGAACAAGTGAAGACTGAATTACACTGACATTTTATCTAAGGTTGATCTTTTTTGTTGACTTGGTAACTTGAAACATGTAGCTAACCATGTTATCCGCATACATTACACTTTGGCAAAAAAGTACAAAATTATAAACTGTAGATGTGCCATGTAATTTATACAGGCCTTACCAGAGCAGAGTGGCCTGCCTTGGCATGTGTGTGATACTGCAGATGGCAGTGGGCTGAACGCCTCACGGAGGTGGCCTGCAGGATCCTAGCTGAACCCCACTGGAAGATCATAGGGCCCTGCCAGGGACCCCAGGGTTTACTGAGGGTTATGGAGGAGCAGCTGTCAATGAATTGGAACAGAAGTCATTGAGAAAGAGGACCCCACTCAAGGGAAGGATGACACACAAGTCGGAGAAGAGGCTGACTTTACACTTGAACAAATGGTGTGGTAAGAAAAGGATTGTTCATTTATGTCATAAATAGAGGGTAAATGTTAAGTAGATTTCTTACAAAGTTATGTATTTAAGCCCTAACTTCCTCCTTCTCTTTCAATATACATTCATGCTTTTCTGCCGTTTTGCAGCATTTAGATCGCTGAACATTGTGTGTGTGTGTGTGTGTGTGTGTGTGTGTGTCTGTGTCTGTGTCTGTGTGTGCGTGTGTGTGCATATGCGTGTGCGCCTGCCTGCATATGGCCCCTGCTGGATTGTATGTGATAAATAAGCCATAAGAAGGTGATGTTGTGTGGTTCTCCTGGGTGCAGGCAACGCTGAGCATGCTGCTGAGGGATTTCTGCAGTTCTGCTAAAGGTCAAGATTCCGGTTATGCAACTCGGCCTGAGCCATCTAGCTGTACCAGCAGGACAAAATATGAGTCAACTACACTTCACTTAACTTTTTTCATTTTCTTGTGCTGTTATTCTTTAGACATATTCATTTGTTTTTGGTGTGTAAATAAACAACATATGATGTCTTACCATTTAAAATGTAATCTACTAGTTGTCATTACCAAATAATAAAAAAAAAATGGATACTGGACACAAGTAAAAGTATCTGGTCAATGCTGACTGCAAGGTGGTAGCAGCAGATGCTGCATTTTTAGATTAGAACTGCATTAAGACATGCATTGCAGTAGATAATTCTGTGTTTCAGATATTTACACCAATTAATCACCACATTAAAACCACTTGCATAATATTGTGCATGTCCCACTCATGCAGTTCTGACCCCCTGAGGCATGGACACAATGGTGCAATATCCTGCTGAAAGAAGCCACTACCTTTAGAGAATACTGTTGCCATTAAATTGAATACTTGGTTTATAACAATGTTTTGGTAGGTAGTACATGTCAAAGTAATGTGCCAGGACTTCACATTCAGGAGAACATTGCCCCCACTGGCTTGCCTTCCTCCCATAGTACATCCTAACATTCACATGATATTATGTCTATCAATTTCAACCTGTTCACTGCTTGCCACTGTTTTGAGCGCATTTATAAGAAAAGTAGCCTTACTGTCCACTTGTTACTATTCACTGAGCAGATGAACAAGTAGTTAAAACATGATGTTCAGCCTATTTGAATTGTTTTACTGAGTTACATGTTTAATAAAGTTTCACACTGCTAAGCAACTCAGTCTCCAGTGTATATGGTATGACCCCATCAAAAACACACCACAGTGCACGATGTGAATAATGTGAAATTCTTTTTCTGCATTTAACCCATTTACCAAGCAGTGGGCAGCCAACAATGCAGCGCCTGGGGAGCAGTGTGTGGCAATGGTTCCTTGCTCAAGGGTCTCTCAGTGGTGCCACAGGCAGTCCTAGGATTTTAATCCACAACCTTCCAGTCGTAGGGGCAACTCCCCAAACAATCAACTTTTACTACAACAAGGTCCCAATAACAAAATTAACCTATCCTATCTATCATAATTTTTCTTCTATTTTGCAATAATTCTCTCCTACTAATTTTAAGATTTAAGATGATTTATTTGTGACATATAGTTACACAACTACAACATGTAATGTGCCTCTAAGTCGACTTATAAGACAATAGAGTTATCAAACAATTCAGCTAAATTAAAAAGAAATTTGGAAAGGCTAAACTAAAGTAATAAAAATATACAAAATAGTACATTTCAACTAAACAAATATTACAAGCATTACAAACAAGCATAATTGGATCCATCATCACTATCCAATTACAGGGCTATCTCAAATCTTCCTTTTCTAGCTAAAGTAATGGAAAGAATGGTAGCTATACCTAACCTATCGTAATGATGATGAGCCTTTCAGTCTGTCTTCCATACACAGCACAACACTGAGAGCACCTCTGCATGTGGTTAATGATCTCCTTTGGTCTCCTCCAGTTCTTTTAACATTCTCCTCCTCCATGACTTAAGATCAGCATCTGACACTGTTAGCCATAATGAACTAATTTCCTGTCTCTTCTTCATTGGTATAACTGACCAGTGGCTCAGGTTACATTTTATAGACAGTTTATCACATTTGATCCACACAAGTCCTCCAACTCTCCTGTTATGTGTGGTTTCTCTCAGGTTCAGTTCTTGGGCCCTGCACTTTCTAATGTACATCCTACCCCTTGGTCAGATCATCTGTAGCCATGGCTTTAAGTTTCGCTGTTATGCAGATGATATTCAGTTACATCTCAGTACTCACTCCCACACAGACTCCCCCAAACTATGCTTACAGACTGTATCTATGGATGCAGGATAACTCTCTAAACACTGATGGTCGGCCCCAAACACTACTTTTTAATTAATGCAGTCTTTATGCTAGTATTGACAATGTGCTTGTTAAGGCCTCTCCTACTGTAAGAGACCTCATTACTTAATTTTGATCTCCATATCAAGTCCCTAACCAAAATTGCTTTCTTGCAGCTTAGTAACCTTGATTGTTTCTGACTAGCAACCATCCCACCATCACATGCAGCAGACTCTCCACCCTGGGAGGCAGGTTCTCCATTCATCAAAGCTGTTTATTTCTTTTCCATGGAAAGGGGAGTCGATCTTATTCGCTCCTTAGAATGTCCAAGAGACGAGTCCACCATACAGTAGTTTTACAGAGATTATATAGGAATACATACTTATATTTAAAATCTGCTGATTGGCTGCTTATGGTTATGGTGATTTCTTACAGGTCAAAACTATGTGCATCCACAACCCCACCCCTTATTTGCAAGAAAATAAGCAGTGAGACAAGAGTCACATACACACAATGACATCAAAATGTCCCACTATAATATAATTGTTATTATACACAGCAGACCACATGATTCATTAGGCCAGGACCCCTTTTATCCTTTGCTCCATGGCCAAATTGTAATGACTAGGTCAGAGCATCTCCAAAATAACTGGTCCTGTGGGGTGTTCTCACATTAAATATACAGTCACAATTAGTTTAGTGAGGTTCAGTGAGGTTTTTTGTTACAGTTAGCAAGCTTTCAAGAAAAATATTTGGGATCATGAAAAAATCCACAGTTTGTGCTGTTTCCAAAGACAAATGAAATCAAATAGAAACAAAATAAAAGTTCACTCACACTTTTTACACTTTTTACAGCAAGACCTGTGACACTCATGGGTGTAGCTGGTGTCAGAGGTTGAACAGGGCGGGGTTGACTGGCTGGCACTGTTGTCCCAGGAGTAGCTGCTCTGATTTCTTGGATCTCCTTAGAGAGTTGTCCCACCATTTGTCCCGTACTCCAAATTTCACTCTGTTGATGCAGAATTGTGAACATCATTTGCTCAAATATCCCCTTCTGTTCAGCCACCACTGCTGTGCTATTTGTTGGTTCACTCATGCTGTCAGGATTCTGAGGGCAGCACAATCACAGATGGTGATGAAGAAGAAGAGAAAAGTTTATTGAGACAAATAATACAGTTCGTATACAGTTCACAGGGCGGCAGAATAATTGAAGAAGGGCAAGCAGGTTTGAGACAGAGACACACGAGACAAGGGTGTGTTGGGAGGTGTGTGTGAGTGGGGCATGGCTGTCGGGTGTGGCTGGGATTCCGGGGATCGTGATTGGTTGTTTGAGTTGGGGTGACGCGGGGTGTGTCATTAGCAGTTGAACACATGGGGGTCTGTCGGTAGCAATTGGAATCATAGTAATAAAAAAACTGTGTTAATGCACAATAAAATAATTGCCAGTGTTAAGTAAATAAGGACTTAACACGTTCACGTGTTAAC
>JBBPCX010068808.1:0-11868 GCA_037974365.1 Hydrocynus forskahlii
AACTCTTTGTACTCGTTGTCGTGTTGGGATTTTAGGTGCTTGATTAAATTACTTGTGTTAAATGCGCTACCTTTTGACCCTCCTCTGGACAATTTCGCTGAGCATAATTTGCAGTCCGCCTTTGTTTTGTCGTCTTCATTCACTTTGAAATAGTTCCACACGGCTGACAGATCTCGCCTCGCCTTCTCCCCGCTCTGAGCTGCAGCCGGGGCCTGGGGGCGGGCACTCGGCGCCTGTGATTAACCCCTTACACGCCGCTCAAACGTAGACATTTCTCAGACCGTGGTATCGGTCCCCGGTATCGGGGGACTTTTAACGAGTAACGAGTACAGATGTGGATGGTGGATAAAATGTAGTACAACATTGTTTATTGTAAAATACCTCAGCAACTTTCAACAATTCACTCAAAATTAAAAACCTAATCAGATACATCAGCATCATAAGCACAAATTGCCCCAGATGCAGCAGGTTAAAACATCAATGCAATAACTAATATAATTACTTATTAATTATACTTAATGAACCCTCATGAACACACCATTCCACATATGACAAAATACTACAGGGTGTAATAAATGATAGTCGTGAGGGAGTACAGGCAGGCATTTGGTGTGAGAGAGGAAGATGCAGAGGACTGAAGGGAATGGAGCTGGTTTATCTGCTGTGGCGTTCAAAGAGAGAAAAAATGCGCGCAGAGCTATGGCCCAGAAAGAAACCCAGTCTGCTTTGCCTGGCATTCTTCTTTTTGAGGGGACTATAAAGTGTATGCAAAATGCAAATAGGATGTATATCTAACCACGATATACCTTTTACTCGCCCACAAATACTTTTTTACATTTTTTCTTTTTATATTTTCTATGGTTATCAAAGTATAAAGATCTGTTGACCCAAAACACATAACTACACTTTGCACTAATTCTACTGTCCTTTTTTTGGATATATGTTGGATACCTGCTTAATATTTAAATAGTAGTCTAATGTCTTCAGTTTCATTATAGGATTATTCAAAGTCAATTCAAATTCTATAATATGATTTTCCTGCAACAAGTACTTTACCTCCATCATGTTTTTCTACACTCTCGTCTTTATGATCTGTGTTGCTTGATGCATTGTCCTCATCTTCAGCTCGTGTCTCCTCAGTAGTTACAACTGGACCGTTCTCATAATTTTCTTTAGTGCTTCCAGGTTTCTCCTCATCGTTACCCAGAGGAGCTGAAGCTGAAAAATAAATCTGATTTCATATCTACTAAACTGACATTTAAACTACTAACATATCATGAAACTTCAGTAGAACATAGAACATTTTTGGTTGTATCTGTTCTGCATTTAAAAAAAGGATTTAATCATTACTTTATAGAGCATTATTTTTTAAAAGAAGTATCATTTTTCACACTCAGAATTGAAAACATGATTAAAACCACCAGCTCAAACTTTCCCAGATGCAGTAAGCTACATAACCTTTAAGTTTACACTATTGTATTAGCCTTCACATGTCTGGAAATGGGAAGTGGGCCAAATACTTGGATGTACGGTTAAAGTTAAACCTACATTACGGTCAGTTTCACAGTTCTTAAGTATGGTTTCGTTGATCGAACACTTATTAATCTTACTTGAATTTGCTTTATTTATTGTATTGTCCTGCTGCTCCTCCTTTATTTCAGCGGTCAGAGGTACAGCCTCTGGTTTTTCTTCCTGAGTACCTGCAAAAGAGAGATTTCAAACAGTGTCATTAAACTATATTAGTTTGAATAGCATCATTCAAATAATCCTGGTTGTCTGGGTTTTGATTATTTCTTTCATAGTGCTCTTTTAAAAAGTCATGTTTATTTATATAGCACATTATCATACACAAAAGGTCATTCAATGTGCTTCACAGGAGTAGAATAAATATAAAATAAACTAGAATAAAAATAAAGGAATAGGAGAAAGAAAAGAATACATAGAAAATCACTGAACGAAAATTGAAAATGCAATAGAAGTGCTGATATTTAAAAGAAGGCGGAAGAGAATAGTGCCATTTTTAGCAGCTTTTTAAAGTTGCCATAAGTGATCATTTAAGTAACAAATGCTATACAACAATGGCCTAGTGGTTCGGGCACTGGCCCTACAATCAGAGGATTGGGGTTCAAATCCCACTGCTAGTGTCACTGCCCTCAAATCCCACTGCTAGTGTCACTGCTGAGGTACCGTCCCCTCACGCTGCTCCCCGGGCGCCTCATTGGCAGCAGCCCCCTGCTTCACTTGGGGAATGGGTTAAATGCAGAGGAATCATTTCAATGTGTGTTGTACTTGTGTGACTATGCATGTGACAAATAAAGAATCTTGTAATAATATGCTCCTTATATATAATAAGTGTAACATCCAAGACATTCAGTAGTAGATGTGCAGAATTACTTCATTTCAGTTTCTTTGGTTAAAAGAAAAAAATAGTCAAATTAGCTGACGCAGTTTGATAAAGGAAATTGTTATCACCCACCAGTCAGGGAAGTACTTGCAAAAACCACACAAACAAACAAAAAACACAAATACATAAAACTTTTGTCATGCAGAGTTAACTAGAAAACACAAAATATTCCCATCATATTTCTGGGTTTCCAAACAAAGTACTTTGGAAAATGTCATACCGTTTTCAATATCTTTCTTCTGACGTCTCCAACATTTTGTGTAGTAGAATATTCCACCAGCAGACACTAAGACTAGAAGAACAGCTACGGCACTACTTATGGCACCAACTGGAAAACCATCTGCAAAAAATCACGATAATAAGGACAAAGTAGCTACATTCAATGTATTTCTGTGTAACATGCTGAATTAAACGTAGGTGTTTATCATGTTGCCATTACAGCAGTGTGATGCTGAACAAAGTAATGTTTTTACCTGTAAATGTACAAGACCATGACAGCACACTGTTGGTGCTACAAACAGTAAAACACACAGTATTTATGAAGAAAAGCATTACCTGGGAAACAATTCTTGAAAGCGAACTCTGTAGTCTCCTGGCTCACATCGTTTTTTGCAGTACAGATAAATAATGCATCGTGGCTTACATCTTTCGGGACATCGTGTCTTGCTCCAGATACTTCTAAATCTTTAGGCCCCCTCCAGTTAAACTGTGCCTGATCTCCACGGTCCACTGAACAGAGCAGAACTGCTTCACCTGTACTGTTTACATTACAGGTCACTGCTGGTATTGAAACTGGATCTGAAAGTAAAATGTGTCCTTTTAAAGCAACACTCAATAATGGACCTCTTTTGAAAAACATCACTGATGTGCACATACGCTTACTTTCCATGAAATATATCTGCATGTGTATTTCTCACATAACAGACAGATACACTACTGTTTAAAACCAGGAAAATATAAACAAATGTATAATACACTGCTGGACCAACATAACACAACTGGTCATTCTTAGTGCAGGGGCTGTAGAGGACAGTGAGTAGCAAATTTTACAAATGGATATCAATTCAGCTGGCCACATACGCTTGCAATAAAACATGACATACATAAAAACTGAATAATTGCCCTGCCTGAATATACTATTTAGAGCAGTGCTTTTATTTTTGTTGATGTTAGCCTTGTAGCCTTTAGCATATTAACTAGCAAGTGCATAGTTTGAAACAATAAGAATTTAAAGTCGTTTACAGTTATCGCACATAAACAGCTTTGTACATCTGTTTTGTCAGGCTTGAAAAGGGAAATGAGTCAGGCCACAATGACAACTAAACAAGTACTGCTGCTAAAGAACTATTCACTCCATCTCTCATCCAACTGAGAGCTTCACTTTAGAGAAGGATTCCCTCATTAGGGTTGCCAACTTTCACACATTGAGCGTGAGACACAATCATCTGACTGTCACACCTTATCTCAGAATTCTCACGCTGAAAATCAATTTTATCTATTGGAAGTAGGCTGAACAGGCAGAGGGTTGTTCCCTCCTGTGCTTCTTCGGCAGCTGAAGAAACCGACATCGGCCACATACCCCAAAATCTCACTCCAAGGTTTTTGGAAAAGTTGGCAACCCTGCCTCAGAGGGGCTGCTCTCACTAATGTAACCAGCCAAGAATTTGTGTGTGTTTTATCAACTGTTGATTTGTGTTCTTGTATGTCTATTGTTAAAATAATAAAGCTTTATTATTTCAGCAATAGACATAAAAGAACATAAATGACCCCCACCCACCAGTGAGCAGGTACGATTCACAGGCCATGGATCATCATTTATGATGAACAAGTCATTTAATTAGATACACAGGTATCCAGAACAGCAATGGCACTGAGGTGCGTAAAAACACTGCTATATGCATAATACACACACACACACACACATACACACACACACACACACACACACAGTCATGCCACTACTATCATTGTCGCTGCTATGCTGAGAATAATCCACCACCTGAATAATATCTGCTCACTGGGGGACCTGTGGGGGTCCTGTGAGGGTCCAGAACATTTATGAATGGGGAAAAGGGGCAGAGAAACAGAAGGCCTTCAGTCTGTAATTGTACTACAAAGTCCACCCATTTGGTACTTGGAGCTGATAAAATGGACAATGAGTGTCGATGTAAGGTAGATGTACATTTTATATATGCCTATGTATAAGAACTGGTACATCATTCAATTCAAGCCTTTAATGACAAGTTTGCTTATTTCCCTCTCTGGTCCAATTCCATAAATCCCACCATACAACTCACTTACCTATCACATTAATGTCATATTTGGAATTCTGTAGCTTTCCAGCCACCTGGAATTCAGCTTCATACAGACCACCTTCGTCTTTAGCCAGCTTCTGAAGTGTTAAGACTCCAGTTTTATTATCAAGTGTTCCACGACCTTTAAATCGATACCACGTCAAATCATTAGCCTCATACTCAACCAGTTTGTGGCTTTTGTATTTCCACAGAATTGTCTCAATGTCTCCTTTTATGTTAGCCTTGAAAGTGTGATTTGCTCCAGTCTTAACATTGATGGTCTCACAGAATACATAGCCTAAAATAAAAAAATAAAGATAAGAAAAAAGACGCAATGAGTACATGTCACAGTATCAACACAGACAGGAACGAGCAGAAGAAATGGGTTTTATTTCTACATGTTGTTAAAGGTCTGTAGCTGACCGACATACTTCACTGAATCATGTCTCAGAAAAGGGCGGAGACATCAAGTCAGGCGCTACAGATAATGGGGGTCACGTTAATTTGGACGGTTTAAAAAGTCATTAACATGATGTACGTTCACTAACGAGTTACGATTCACATCTTTGGACGGAATACACTGGACTGAGGAGTTTATAGAGAATAACAAAAGCAAAGAAGGCGTTTTGTCGACGTCTTTGCTAGCTGTACTCCCAGGTCTCCTCCAAACTACAACTGAGAAATTTACAGGTACACACTAATCATCGGACAGGGGCCACACGACTCAATTCACACTAATCTCACCTACAATTCACACTTTTAACACAGAGAGTCTCACTTACCCACGCCAAAAAGAAGAAAAAGGACGGAGAGCCGTCTCTGTGTGTTCTCCATTTTGTCCGTTTCACTTTCGGTTTTGGCGAAACGAAGAAAGACTTCCCCCTCCTCTTTCTGGGAACACCCCTAATAAAAGTCCCTTTTAAAAGTACATTTGAAATAACTATGATGCATGAGTGAATTTCTAGTAATCATCACGATCAGACGTAACTAGTAATCCTGTAAGTAATGGGGCGTTGTTTGTAAAAACAGCTTCACGAATTTAGAGTTGTCATTTTTTCATCATTTAGCGCAATGTTCACACAATTTTCACACATTTAGAGCTAAATGTGTTAAAAAAACAGTGTTACATTTTGGTACATTTTCTTGCTGCATAATTGTTACATGTTAAATATAAATGTTAAATCTAAATCTAAATGTTAAATCTAAATCGAAATGTTAAATGTTACATCTAAATGTTAAATGTTAAATCTAAATGCTAAATCTAAATCTAAATGTTAAATGTTAAATCTAAATGTTAAATCTAAACCTAAATGTTGCCTTTACAAATGGCCAGAGATATGCTAATTGACCACGCCCCGTGACTACAATTGGCTGGTACTTAGCAGGGGGCTGGACTGCGCTGTGATATTCCCTCACCAACATGGAGGATTTGCCTTTAATGATCTCAAATCTAAATGTTAAATATTTAAAATTTAGATTTAACATTTAGATTTAACATTTAGATTTAACATTTAAATTTAACATTTAACAATTACGCAGCAAGAAAATGTACCAAAACATAACACTGTTTTTTAACACATTTAGCTCTAAATGTGTGATATTTGTGTGAACATTGCGCTAAATGATGAAAAATGACACCTCTAAATTCGTGAAGCTGTTTTTACAAACGGCGCCCCATAGTAAGGATCTGGTACCAAGTTGTAGGACCTGAACTGACCCCAGACTACATGGACAAAAGTATTGGAATGCCTCATCATTACACCATTAAAACGACAATTAAAATTTACAGATTTATTGATTAATTAATGAAAATATATACAAAATTGCCAACACGTTTTATGCCAGAACCTGCATATGCAAATAATTTAGCTCATATTTGTGGTTAAAACCACGTTGCAACATGTTGGGGTAGAAAAAACATCCACTCGTCACTTTTATCTAAATTAATGCACTGCATGGTCTAGCGACTGCCCTGGTCTGACTGCACGTTGTAGGACCTGAACTGACCCTACACTACATGGACAAAAGTATTGCGACGCCTGTCCTTTTACACAATCAGGGATTTGGCATTCAGATACATAGACTTAATACAGAGTTGGTCCTCTCTTTGCAGCTATAACAGCTTCCACTCTTCATCAAAGGCTTTTCACAAGATTTTGGAGTGTGGGGAAATTCATTCTGTAGAGCATTTATGAGGTCAGGTTCTGATGTTGGATGTGGTCTGGCTCGCGGCCTCCGTTCCAGTTGATCCCAAAGGTGCTGGATGGGGTTGAGCTCAGGGCTCTAAGGCACGTTAAGTTCTTCCACACCAAACTCCATGTCTTTATGGACCTTGCTTTGTGCTCTGGGACACAGTCATGCTGGAATAGAAAAGGTTCTTCCCCAAACTGTGTCCACAAAGTTGAATGTCTTCTTATGCTGAAGTATTATGATTGAACTTTACTAGCCCAAACCCTGGAAAACAGGTGTGTCTCAGTGCTTTTGTCCATGTAGTGAATCTATAATTTGAAGGCAAGGTGGCAACGCTGATTTTACAGTGTTAATTTTCCTGTAACTGCAGCTGAACAGCATTTTAAAGTTTGGCAATGGTGTTGAAATAATATACTCTGTTCTGACTTGAGTAAACAAGTGTGCTTGTCTGTTTAAATAGGATTTTATTTTTTACAAATATTTTTTCTATGAAGGCTGGAACACAGCCATTTTTCAATTCTACTCAAGCATTCAAGAAAACACAATACATTCTGTTTAGAGAAACACAAATACATTCTGTTTAAGAAGACAAAGTACCAGAATATTAAGCAACAACACTTTATTTAACATTAAATTTCCAAAAGCATCCATCCCCTTATCAACCACACAACATATTGAAAGAATATGACATATTGAAAGAATGGGTTGGTGCAAAAAAAATGGATATGTATAAAGAAAGAGAGAGAGAGACAGCAAGAACTAAAAACATACATGTACAAAATTCAAAAGGGCAATGGAAAACATGATGTAACTCATGTTAATATAAAAATAGCAATTATTTAATTCCTTGGTATGCTCACTATGAACCATTAACAGTTGTCTTGCACTGTAAAAAATAGGAAAATGTTTGTGATCTTTGTGTCACACTATAAACAAGCAATACTAAGTAAGGAAATAGGAAAACAATGAATAAAGTAGGAAAACAATGTATAAACAATCTTGAATCCTGAATCAAGTCCATGATCTTACACATAATTTATGGTATTTTCTGAATAGCTTTTTCAATTGCTGAAGTTTTTTTAACTTTTTCAGCATCACACTCTGAGGAAATTTGAATAAAAGCACTGCTGGCAGCTTAGTTTAGCGTGAACACATATTCAGGCGAATTCCAGTGATGAAGGAAACAAGTATTTCTATTTGAACCACTCAAGGCAGTTTTATTAACTGTGCCTGAAGAGCATGCTCTCTGCATCCTCATCAAATTCAGGTGAACAGTCCAATCAGAACAACCTGCTTCTGTTTAACTGATATTGATTAATTCTTTGCAAAATGCTCTTGCGATGTAATAATTTTAAAGAAATCATGTTAAAGTTAAAGCATGAATTTGGTGCTACAAAGAGTACAACTCTTTGTCATTATGAAGAAAAAAGTCTTTATGAAGAAAAGCATTACCTTCGAAACACTTCTTGAAAGCGAACTCCACACTGTTTTCACTCACAATGTTCTTTGCAGAACAGATAAAGACTGCAACACGGCTTACTTCTTTAGAGACATTGAGTCTTGCTCCAGAGCCTCTTAACTCATTAGGCCCAGTCCATTCAAACACTGCCTGATCTCCACGGTCCACTGAACACAGAAGTGCTGCTTCACCTGTACTTCTTACATTACAGGTCACTGCTGGTTTTGAAACTGGATCTGAAATTAAAATATGTCCTTTTATGACAACACATAACAATGGACATCTTATGAAAAATGTCAAGAATATAGCACCAGATGAACTGTTTGCAAAATTTTCACCGATGTGCACATATGCTGACTTTATGTGAAATACATATACATGTGATTTTCCTCACATGCCAGATCTTACATTTTATATGTTTTTGTATAAGCACTGGTGGATCTGTACATTTAAACTATCAGATATGACACGATTTCTGTACTCGTGCATCATTTAATCCAAGCCTTTATTGACCAGTTTGCTTATTTGACCCTCTGGTCCAAATCTATAAATCCCACCATAACTCACTTATCAATCACTGTAACTTCATATCTGGAGACCTGTAGCTTTCCAGCCACCTGGATTTCAGCTGCATACAGACCACTGTCTTTTTTCGTCAGTCCCTGAAGTATTAAGTCTCCGGTTTTCACATCAAGAGTTCCACGACCTTTAAATCGATACCACATCACATCATCAGCCTCACACTCAACCACTTTGTAGTATTGGAATTTCATCTCTTAACAGAGATGGGCTCTAAAATAAACAAATAAAGATAAAAAATAAGACGTAACAGAGTACATGTCACAGTATCAATGCAGACAGGCACAAACAGAAGAAATGGGTTTTATTTCTACATGTTGTTAAAGGCCTGTAGCTGACCGACATACTTCGCTGAATCATATTTCAGAAAAGGGCGGAACCATCAGTTCAGGACACTACAGCTAATGGGGTCACATTAATCTGGATGGTTCTAAAAAGTCATTAGCATGATGTACGTTCATCAACAAGTTAAGGCTCACAACACTGAAAGAAATACATACCTGGACATGAATGTATACGAGGCACTGGTACAAAGTCCTGTAATTGGAGCTGAACAGCATTTTGAAGTACAGCAACAGTGCTGAAATAATGTACTCTGTTCTGTCTTGTGTAAAAATGTGTATTTGTCTAGTTTAAAAAGATTTTATCTTTAAAAATTACAGTGTTTTGTCAGTTTTTAATTATTTCCATCATATGAAAGAAGAAAGAGAGACCATCATGTAAAATACTACATAAAACATTATACTCACAGAAAGGACAGTACTTCTGAACAATAAATAAAACTGTGTTGTGTTAATTCTGGCGGTTTGATGTGTGTAGTCTAAGATGACAGGGCCCTCTCAAAAATATTTTTCAACCTCAATAATTTCATAAATTTATCAGAGTATTGTTTGAATACTATATTTTGAGTTAAAGACAATCTGCCAGCAATATTATCAACAATAATTTATTGCACATGACATTTCCAAAAGCATCCATCTCCACAGCAACTGCCAGAGACTGGGCTAAAATGTGGCAAAAAATAACACTACATTTGAAATTAAACCTGAAATGAGAAGAAACTATTAACTTTGATGCCTCAAGAGCAGCAAAGGATGTGTATGCATGCACAGGTGTGTTTTAATAAAATGCCACAAAAAGGCCACAGTGCAAACAGCATTCCCAACACGTTGGTTTTATTGTTCATGGTGGTTCATTATTACAGAGAGGATTTAACAGATCTCCTCTCTGCTGCCCTGTGTTCAGTGTCTACAGAGGATTTAGTCATCTCATAAGTACTCTTTCACATGGATCACAATTTTTGTCCGGTGGATACTGTAGACACCAAAAGTTTCAGGACAACTCTCTTAAATTGTAAATGGAGCATAAACATAGGACAAGACACCTGGTGACAAAGACGCTCTCATTGTAGAAAAACAGTATTTTACTGATACACAGCTTTACTAACTTATTTGACATGTTACAATTTGGACAATAATAATTAGGCTTTGGGTCCAGGATAAGTCCACCATCTGAATGGCTCTGGGCAAAATTTTGGCCCACCTTCATCCCACCATCTTGTCCAAATGTCAAGATTTCTTCTGGGGGGTTGGTCCCCTTTTTAATGGACCAGGTGACAGACAGGAAGGTGTGTGCTGTGTAGGCACGGCTTGCGTTGCATTGTAGCTCTAAAGAATCACCCTCGGACAAATTCGGCTGAGGAACGGCTGGAACCACTTTCAGCGAGTCTCCAATCACTGCACACAAGACACAATTACTTTAGAATTTCAGTGTTTCAAATGCAGCTGAATCTAACAGCATGACTAAATAAAAAAACACAAAGAAAACTGTTCAGTGCACTGCCCCATTAAACTGTGCATCTAGGGTGGTGCCCTAGTGGGTAGGATACTTGCCTCTGGCTCAAGAGGTCATAGGTTCGAATCCTACCTTCAGCATACCACCACTGGGTTCCTGAGCAAAACTCTTAACCCCAAGTTGCTCCAGGGAGACTGCCCCCTGTAGCTGGGGAATGGAAGTCACTTTGGATAAGCATCTACTAAATACCATAAATGTAACTGGAGTTAAAGAATTTTGACAAGTTCACTCCAGAACATTATTTGTTTTCTTCCCAGCCAATTATTGTGTGTTGTAACCCTGCTGATTTTCATATCTCACACTGACTATGGATTTTCTGATAGAAATTAGAAACACAATTAATTGTTAACATGTTCTTATTGGGGAATGCTATTTTGGTAGGCTGGCCACTTCTGGGAAGATTTGCTCTTAAGCTGATGCTCTCAAGGCATGCCACTATACTTACTAAATGTTTACCTTAGGCTATCTATTTGAACAGCCCTTATTATAAGCCATGTTTACTTTTATAACATGCCATTGGCAAAAATAAGAATGTGACAGAGATTTCCAAGACTTCTTGCTGTAATATTGATAAAATGCCTGTTTTATAATTGCATTATGAATAATAAGAAGATAGACATCAGGCTGTGCCATGGGTGTATGGTTGTCTCAGAATCTGTATGAGGGGCCCAGTAAAGACTGAGCACCATGAACCCAAGTGCGATTGCCTTCCCCCAATAGTTACACCACTGAATTACACTTAAGCAGAATTCACAAAAGTGACTGATTCTTTAAGTCAACATTATTCCCTCACCACTTTCAAGCTGTCAGTATAATTTGCTCCTAGAGGTGCAGAACAACTTGTAACATTTAATCTTTCTGGAAAACAACTTTCCGCAACAATAAACAGTTTACTCTTTTGCTGGAAATGTAACTGTAATGTGAATGGTTTTAACTGCAGAAGGTCTGAGAAAAGCTGATAAAACCCCTGAGGAAGCCTCAGAATCAAACAATGAATAATGACCAGATCTGACAGAATCTTGGCTGACCCATAAATTCTGTGTCAACGCATAACTAGCCAACCACTCCAAAAGTCAAAAAATAAAAAA
>JBBPCX010068810.1:0-11867 GCA_037974365.1 Hydrocynus forskahlii
TCTCTCTCTCTCTCTCTCTCTCTCTCTCTCGCTCTCTCTCTCTCTCTCTCTCTCTCTCTCTCTCTCTCTCTCTCTCTGAGAGCTCCAACTCTGAGATGTCAGTGGGTTTCCTCACATGAATTGCTCACTTCAATGACTTTATTCTTCTTTAACTTGTGTGCTTAGGGTTGTTGTCTGCATCCATGACCAACTTTCTCTTGATTTTCAGTTCATGGTTAGACATCCTTATGTTTTCCTTTAGAATTTGCTGGTTTCACTGATGAGGGTAAGCTATCCTGGCCCAAAGGCGGAAAAACAGGCCTAAACCAAGCACTTCCACCACCATGTTTCAGAGACAGTATAAGGTTTTATTACTACCATGAGAATCATTTTGTGATCACCTTGTGGTCTTTAGCAAACTGTATATAAGCAGCAATGTTGTTTTAAATGTTCTTTTCTTCATACTGTTCATACTGACATTTCACCATGGTATATGGTATGTGGCAGTATTTGGGAGTATTTGGGTTTGTGAGTTTTTCCATTTAGCTATTCTGACATTTCACTGTTTTTAATTGTTTTTTAATGTATTTTGACATACTGTGACATATTTTTTGTCATATGGTGGTTTGGGGCTAGTCACGGCTCTAAAAAGGGTTCCGATTCAAAGTGTGCATCAAGCCAAGTACTGATCCAATATCCAGAAATGTCTTCGATTAGTGCGTTTTTGTCTGATGCAACAAGAGGTGACCTCTGTGGATTAGGATGTTCAAGTTTCTTAGGATGCATTCTTTACTAAGTAGCAAAAATGCTGGCCTAGAAACTACCACATAATGGTACATTTTAAACGACCCATGACAAATATGTCATTTTCCTCAATAAATGAAAGGCTAGGTTTAATATTTTTGTCTTATTTGTTTAATAGGTTTCTCTTTATCTACTTTTAGGACTTCAGTGAAAATCAGTTTTAAGTCGTATTTATGCAGACGTATATAAAAAAGGGGTTCACAAACTTTCAAGCACCACTGTATATGTACAAAGAATTCTGTAAGCTTAATTCTAAACTTGACCCTAGACTCAACTTCTGTATCCAGCCATTTCTGTTCAGAATAATGTTAAAAATCAACTATACGCAAAAAGCAACAATGAGCTTTTGTAAAAAAGCACTTTACAAAGTGTTATTTTGTTCGTCTTGTGGGTTGCCTCTGTTCTCTATGGTTTCCCTACAAACTCAGAATGTTCTGAAAACAGAAACACGCACACACCTACACACACACACACACACACACACACACACAGACACACACACACACACACACACATACACACGCACACAAAAAAACACGTTATTGGACGTTCTAGCACGCAAGCACAATCCTACCTCTTTTTCTATACTAAATACTTTCCAGAAACAAAGTAAATTACGGGCCTTCTTTTAATAATTGCTTCAGTAATGTAAGCTCACTCCTCTTCAGTCTCTGTTCACTCTTGCATTCTGCTCAGGTAGGCTGAGGCTTTTACTTGTTTTCAAACCTTTGTGATTGCCTGCCTGAGCCTCCCTCCCTCGAGGTGTTTGTTAAACTGTTAGAGAGCGTGTATGTGCCAGTACTGCAACATAAACATTAGTGTTTGTTTGTATGTTTAGCGACAGCCCTCTGCCGTTTATGCCACGTCTGGAGAGCCGAGTAAAAGAACGGAAAAAATCAGCTGTGCTTGGGTTAGATTTATTGAAAAGTTGTAACTTAAAAAAATAATTGCATCGTCTGAAGGCTGGCCTGAAACTAATTCTAGCAGGGGAGGAAAACACTTTGATCCAACACTATTGCAAGTGGTTGCAAGTGGCGAAATAACTTGACTGGTCAGTTGGGCCAGCAGCCACGTCATGTCTGCCAGAGCGGGCAGTGATCTCTGACTAGTCTCACTTCAGGCCCTGATACACTCACCCAGGAGAGCAGATATGAGGGACGGGGTGGTCTGAAAGCTGTGGAGAGGATTTCAGCACTGTCTTTGCCGAAGGCTTTGGCATTTGGCAGCTGCTCACCTGGAGCCAGTCCTGAAGCCTCGAACAGTGACAAAAGCTGGAATTTATTTGGTTTAAACGTAAATTTACCACAATGGCAATGACTGTGTTGATGTAAAATGATCAGTTTATCTCTAAAATTTGTTCATATTGGAATCACATCAATTCAATGCATTACACACAACCTGCACAATCTCCATAGAGGTGCACTGCCAACAGAATGGAAAGCTCTGGAGCAGGTTAATCACGTCCAAAGCCAGGCATCAGCTAGAGGGGTATAAAGCTCCCAGCTTTGGGCTGTCGAGCCGTAGACCTGTGTTCTCTGGAAAGATTAACCACTGAATAGTTTTGGAATGGGTTGGAGTGGCGTTTGTGATCCAGAATGAACAAACAAACAATCATCAGGACTTGACCTTACTAGCTAATGCTACTGCAGATGTATGTAAGCAAATCCTCACAGCAGCATTCAAACATCTAGCCTAACATCTAGATAGCATTAGGACCTTTGTCGGATGAAAGAAGACTGTAAAGAAAGCAGGCTGAAATCTTCTGCCACATTGAGAAACTTTGCAAAGACACCTTTCAAAACATTTCATACTAGATAATGACCAAAGTTTTACAGTCCAGAAGTTCTTTCTCATAGTTGATGACATTTTGCATTATGTGGTCCACCAGAAACGAATCAGTTTTCTAACTGAGACATGCTACAGGCTGCCCCAGTAAAGCTTTGGGCTGTGGAGCAGTAGACTGGCGTACGCTGGGAAGATTAATCGCTGAATAGATTTGGAATGGGTCAGAGTGCCATTTGTGATCCAGAATGAAAAAACAAACACCAGCACTTGACCTCACTAATGCTACAGTAGCGATGTCACAATTAACCGGTTTCACGATTAACCACAATTTAAAACTGTATGATTAATCAATCATAAAGGCTCCTCAACACTGTGTTTCTGTTGGCACTCTTAAAAACGTAGATTATAATAGTGCTATCAACAGATTGGTGGGACTCGCCCTGAACGAAAACGTTTCAGCAGTGATGCACTTGTGCTAGAAACCCACAGACAGTACAATCAGCAAATGATTGCTCACTGGACCACACTATATAATGGCAGTGGAAAAAACTGAATACGCTTTATTTCCAGCGAAGAAGCGATTGAAGTCTGAGAGTTTTTGGATACCCCAAGAATACAGAGGGAAATAATCAAGACGATGAGTCTTTTTGTGTCAGTCAAGATGATTAGTCTTTTTTTTTTTAAGACAGCAGTAAATAAGAAAGTGATTGTCTACATTCTAAAGAAAGTCATTGTCTACATTGTGAAATTAATACATGCGATATAATCATGATAATCGTGAAACCATGATTATTTCGTGCCATCAAAATCTACAATCGTGACATCCCTATGCTACAGTAGATGTATGCAATCAAATCCTCATAGTGGCATTCAAACATCTAGCGTAAATCCCTCCCAGAACACATTGGGTTGTCACTGCAGCAAAGGGGACACACACTCACTAGTAACAGAATGGTAATAGTAACATTTTCGAAGAACTGTTCGACGACACTCCTACTAACACTTTATACTGCAACTAATAATAAAATGTTGTATAAACACGAACCGCCAAAAAAACACACCTACAGGAAGGTATGCACACAAAGCCATGCCAGAGACAAGTGGGTACATGCAGTATAATTGTCACGCAATAGAGGCCATGGTAATGAGAAATGACCAAGGTCAAAAAGTTGCTTGTGAATACACGCCCTGATTTACTAGAGGGCTTTAGTTCACGCAGAACAGCACTGCTGATGCAAAATGATTGCCATCACCAGGAGCTGGTTATGGGGATCATTATGTGTAACTCATCAGCTGTCTAGAGAAAATAAAGACCTGAAACTTTTCCGTCTGAAACAGGACTGTACGTAAGCGTCCATGCATTTTGCTGCTAACACTGAAATCTTCCGACACAGGAAAGTACAGTAAACTTATCAGTCCTGTTCAGTGATCAGCAATGCTTTTATGAGCCTGAACCTCATAAGTGCTGATCACTTTTGGCCATTCTAAAAAAAATTAAAAGCCACCTCGCCTCAACATACACCAGGATCTCAAATCTCTTGCAGAGGCTGGAGAATTTGAGCTTGGACTAGGATACAGTGATTTTTGAGCATGCCTCTCCCACACACCTAACCACACACACACACACACACACACACACACTCACTGCTCCTAACTTACATAAGTACCCTGCGCGTTGCTGCCACTACTAGGGCTGCACACTTAAATGGTCATTTAAATCAGCTGTATAAGAATATGCCCTTCTTCAGCTCTTCTCAGTTTTTACCAGCTGGAGCAAGAAAACCAAGCCAGTTCACATCCAAGTGCCTCCTCAGTGCATCTCTACACCAGCATTCAGCTTTTATAAACCTGTTTTACCTTCCCAGCACCGCAAAAATCTTCCAATGAACAATTTGATTATTCTAAGGTATGTTGAATCTGGTTTTATGAAGGAATGAAACAGTAGCAGAAAAAGTCCGGCTATTTTAACGTTATGCAGCCTTACGAGACTGAAACAGAATTCAATAACGAGTGCAGAGGAATGACAGAACGACTGAGGTCTTAGATCAAACGGGTCTTTCTTCAAGAAATAAAGGAATTAAAACGGAGAGAGAGATTTAAAACGTTAGACACCTACCTGCCACGACCGTCACACGCTCCAGCCGTTTATTATTTGAGAGAGAGAGAGAGAGAGAGAGAGAGGCGGGAGAGGAGCAGAAAGAGGGAGGGGCTGCAGAGTGCGTGCGCTTGCGCGCGTGTATTTGCGTGGTACTGAACGTACGCTACATGGACAAAAGTATTGGGACCATTACACCAACAGACACTGTAATGAAAGTGCATTTAAATACATAGACTATAATATAGAGCTGTTTTCCACTTTGCAGCCGTAACAGTTTCCACTCTTCTTGGTGTTTTTGTGGAAATTTGTGCCCTAGAGCATTTATGAGGTCAGGCACTGATGTTGGACTAGAAGTCCTGGCTCACAATCTTACACACCGAAATCATCCAACCATGTCTTTATGGAGCTTGTTTTGTGCCCTGGGGCACAGTCATGCTGGAATAGAAAAGGTTCTTCCCCAAACTGTCCACAAAGTTGGAAGCATGGCGTTGACCAGAATGTCTTGGTATGCTTGGTATGTCTCCTGAATTCAACAATTAAGAGGTGTGTCCCAATACTTTTGTCCTTATAGTGTATCAGTGCGCATTGGCTTTGACTGTTTTTTAGTGGCCCCCATCTAATCACATACTGAACAAATAAAAAGAACTAAGCCTGTTCTAAAAGCCCTATATAAAACTGCAGTCCAGTACAACACCATAAAAATAACATTCACTTATTCTTCATAGCCATGTGTGTGACAAATTTCAAAGATTCAAGCTAATCAAAAATAATTCAAGGATGAGGGAATGTACATATAGCTTTGGACAAGACTGCACTCATCTCTGAATGTACCAGAACACAGCATACATACACATTTGTGAATGCTTATATGCACATGTATGGAATAAATGTGTATATATATATAAATGTATATATATGAAATGATGTAAAATATTTGATTAAAAAATTACCAATCGATTTGAATTCTGGTGACGGCCCTGGACATGAACTTTGCATTGCACCTAAAATCGAAAGTGAAATTTTTCATGTTTATTCGGTAGTATACACAGTATGTTCACCATCTGATCGCCTTTATTAGCCAGAAAATGTCACATTTTTATTCATTACTACTACAAATGGAATGAAACAGCATTTAAAGTTAAAGGACAGTCTAGAATTTGACTCTGCACCACTACACAACGAGTTAATAGCATGTCAGACATGCACTATTACATATTCCTTCCATTTATAAAGGAAACTTGTTTATTTGATATGTTTCCATAAAGAATTGTTCACTCAACAACTTTCTGATGCTTAACAAAGAACAAAAATCTGCAGTTTTTATGGCTCAATAAATGGTTGAGCCGTAAAAACCTGTACTGTGCAAAAACTTTAGACTGTTAGTGTACATAAAACTGCAATCCAATATAACACCATGAAACTAATATTCAATTATTCTGCATAGCCATTCATGTGTCAAATGTGAAAGTTTCAAACAAATCAAAAAATAATTAAAGGATGAGGCAATGTAATCGCCTAATGGACCTTAAAATGATTGCAATGGTTTGTCGGAATGGGATGAGGCTGCCAGAGTTATTAAACTCAGCCTTCTTTTGTAAATTCAAATTATGTGTTTTGATTTTCACAATTAACAAGACAGAATTTTATTATCTTTCTGTAAAGAGCTTGGTGGTAGGAGAAAAACAAGCCTCCAGAACATTGTATATAAAGAAGTGTCGTGATTGTACGACTTGGTAAATCAATGTGTAGCCCCCAATACACCTGTGTATGTGCACTACTACACTAGTGGATCTAAAACCATGTTGTACACCAGAATGAAGAGATTAAGCTTCTCAAGGCCGCTGCTCCCTCCAGTTTCACAGTGTGTGAACTGGGGGTCCAGGAGGGCCTGTGTGTGTGTTGAAAAATATCTGATTCAGCTGAAGTGTTAGTTGGCAGGTCGGATGCAGTCCAGAAGGGAAACTACCAAACTGTGTTGGACACCAGACCTCCAGGACTGGAACACTGAATCATAGCTGTACTTATGAGGACAGAAGGTCCAGACCTCTGTGGTTTCTATGTTACTATGCAGAAAAACTTACATTCCATGACAAACCTTGTAGTCATGGAACCTCAGGACTGCCCAAAGCAGGGCTCATTAGTCTATGGGCGGACCCAAGGTCCCATGACTACCTCAAACCTCAGGAACCTCAGGACTACCATAGACTACTATCCCCAGTATATTTGGCTTAACAAGATTACAGCGCCCAAAGTGCCACTGATCTCTCAGTGTACCAGTGCACAGTATGTGCAAATGCTTATACGCATTGACATGATATAAATGGTTTATGTACAGAATTAAAACAATCCCCATATTTTTAAAAACTTAGACTATCCATAACAACATTGGATAAATCATCATGCCATAACTCCCTACAGCAGCTGTTCAGGCTACAACCTCTGTAGTGGCTCCATTAGTGATAATATATGAACTTAATGCCAGCTCAGGTTAAACCCTGGGCAAAAAAGAAGCAATGAAGTGATGTAAAATCTAAGATTAAAAAAACTCCCAATTGATTTTGATTCGGATGACGGCCCTGGGCATGAACACTATGTTGTACATGAAATAAAAAGTGAAATATTACACACTTATTCAGTAGTATACACCACCAATGAAATGTTCTACATTTGTATGTTGCTCACTTAACATTTATTAAAAAATACACTTAGTATTCTTTGCTGATAAGTACATTTACAGTATGTTCACAATTTGAGTACCTTTATTAGCCCCAAAATGTTTTCATGTATGTCCACTCAACATTTTTGCAATGCTTAACACAAATAAAACTTTTGCAGTTTATGAAATACATATGTGATAAAAACCTGTAGTGCCCAAAAACTTTAGACTGGTAGTGTATTTTCTCATCTGTACTAGTGGACTCATAGTTAATGATGTCCAAAAAACACCCACTTCTTTTATAATTCTTTTTACATCACGTTAAAAAATAAATAGAAATTGTACACTAACATTTGTTTCCACTTACAAAATTACTGAGTCAGTCTTGCATATGTTTTGCATGAATAGCACGCAAAACAATTCCCCGGAAAGATTAGTGAGCAAATATAGTGTTTATCAAACAGTAGACAAGGACGCCTATGCTCCCTACTTCTCTGTAGTGAACCTTAGGCAACATAACAGGCCTAAGGCAACTAATAGAACAAATAGATAAATAAAGACTTAGGCTTTAAAAAGTGGGGTGAATGTGTAAAGATTCCACACAATAACCTATGGAATATTTTATTGCATTCATCATATTTTCATGGCACAAACATTAAGTCACTTTTTGTAACCACTTGCACTGTTATTTTATTCCTCTTGTTGCACTGAGCATGTTTTTGACAAAAGAATTTCCCTTGGGATAAATAAAGTTCTTTCTCATCTTATCTTATCTTAAACTGGAGTATTTTATGTCTGTGGTTTGCATGGGCCCATCTTTAATGGATCTTTCATTCACAGTGGAACCATGCACCAAAAATAAACTACATATTATCAAAGTTGGTTTAACTGGAAAAAAAATCATCTAGTGTAGTCTAGGTGCAGTACGGTAGGCGGTCCATGTTGATAACAGGGGTGTCAATGAGCGACAGTATGGAACAGAACGTGTATGCTGCTACGGTGGCATCTTGCCATAAAGTCCAGTAAGTGATATATTTCATGTCTGATGGATTTTCCATCTCTCAGCCCTGCATCGAGGGAAGAGAAGATATGTAAACAATGGCAGTTCAGTTTCAAGTGCTTGTGTCCAACAGTGTAGCCTGCATGCGTCACTGTATGTTTACCTTCTGATGGACCTTCAGTGGAAAAGTACAGCGCGCATGAAGAGCATCGGCCCAGGCCCAGGCAAGAAAGGAAAACGGCCACAGAACTCAAACTGACATTCAGGGCATCATTCATAGCACTCAAACATGAAATGCTCTTATTCACAATTATCTGCCAGTGTAGTGATATAATGCCTAATACAATTCCTCAAAATAAGCAAACGTTTAGTCTGGATAATCTCCTAATGTTCTAACAGCAGGGGCACAATAAGGAAAGTCAGATACATTGCGTACATTTAAGATGTCTTCACTTGCTAAATCATCACTTTTTCAGTATACAGGACACATGCAGTAGCTATTGCAAGAAAAAACCCATATAGCTCATTAGTAGTAGTAGTAGTACTGCATAAGTAAAACACTCTGTTCATTCTTTATTAAAGAAAAAGTCAAGCTCTGCAAGTTCTCTGCAGCTAATTTTGCACAGGCACTCTAAACAAGTACTGCTAGGCACACATTTATAATGTATGCGTGTGATAGAAGTGTACTGGTAATGAACTGCAATCTTTCAGCTCCACAGGCTTTTAATGCACCAAGATCCAGAAAGGGTGGACATTAGGAATAGGATATTATATAAATCATGGAAGGGCATGACACATTAGTGCATTTATCGTCAGCCGGTCTCCTCCCCAAAGCATCCTGGGCATATGGTTCTACCCCTGACTGTCCATTTTTCCTATGGCTCACATATTCATGTTTTATTCAGAGCCTTTTCACTTACTTGAATTAAGAAAGACGCCAGTTGCTGGTCTTTTATGCCTCTACACTACAGTCCTTATACACGATATGGACAAAAGTATTGGGTCACACCGGTTTTTCAGAGTTTGTTCTAGGCCCCTTGCTTTCAGTGAAGGGCAATCTTAATGCTTCAATATACCAAGACATTTTGGACAGCTTTGTGGACACAGTTTGGGGAAGAACATTTTATATTCCAGCATGACTGTGCCCCAGTGCACAAAGCAAGCTCCATAATCACATGGTTGGATGAGTTCAGTGTGGAAGAACTTGAATGGCCTGCACAGATCCCTGATACAATACCTTTGAGATGAACTGGAATGGAAAGTGTGAGCCAGGCCTTCTCATCCAACATCTGTACCTGACCTCATAAATGCTCTTCAGAATGAATGGACACAAATTCCCACAGAAACACTCTAAAATGTGGAAAACCTTCAAAGAAGAGGGGAAGCTGTTATAGCTGCAAAGGGGGGATGAACTCCATATTTATACATATGTATTTAAATGCAATGTCTTTAAAGTCCTTGTTGGTGTAATGGTCAGGCGTACTTTTGTCCATTTAGTATACACTACAATACAAACACTGGAAATCATCACCAGCTTTGAAGTCACTGTTTTCAGTCATGTAAAAACACTTTTGTCATAGGTATCTGTATAAAATTCTGTATAAAAACTTTACAGCTTTAGATTAATAAGTAGGAAGTTTTTAAAAATGTAATACATTTAATATCCACAGCAATTATTTTTCATTTAATAATTTCTTGATGTTCAAAAATATAAAAAGATCCCGGTGTCTAGCTTATGAGATTTAAGTCGACACTCCGTAAGACATTATTAGATAAAATATCATCATATAAGTATGTAGCCTGACTTCTAACGGTAAATAATGCAAGCACATGACCCACTAGCAGATAATACTGCATGTGTCATTGGGTTTTGAACATATGCCTTTTTTCTTTGAATAATTTTGCATCATTTTATGTCTGGAAAAATCAATTATCGTTTCTGAGGGATGAAGAAATCTTTATAGACCGAAACCTTAACTTTAGCCAGGGAGGAATTTAAGCTAAGGGCTCCATAAGGCAGCCGCTGTGACTTAAAAGGAGAAATATGTCTCCAGTCGTGGGCCTGAGCTACTGTCTAGCTTTAAGGTACCTCGAAAGTGTCAGCTCTTTAAGTCACCATATATTTTAATGTGCGTATATTAGCGCAGTCATGCACACTGCCAGAAACAGGTCCAGTAATGGTCCTTCATCGCTCCAGAGAGCACAGGTCCACAACTCCATAGCCCAAAGCTGGGGTTGCTTTACAGCTCTCTCACCAGCACTTGGTGAGGCAAATGCTAAGGGCGCCATCCATCCAGGGGGCGCCACAAATGGAGGAAGAAAAAAAGTGTAACATTCCACTATTCTTAAAACTAGTTAGTTTTAATGTGTCTTAATATGAAAAGAACAAGCCAACATGAATTTACCTGCTTAGCAAAGCCTATTAAGTAGTAGTAGTAATAATAATAATGATACGTAACATTTCTATGAGGCCACCACATGTGTGTGTCGGGGACGTTGGCCTGAGGTATCACATGAAGTTTGGCGGGTTTCGGACGAAGCGTCAAAAAGTTCTATTAAATTATTACTGTGCTTACCCTGCTTATAGCAAAGAAAACATGCTTGCATGGTTTGGGACCATATTTGGGGGCATATTTAGGGTTTACACTATAAAAATAGGCATTTTAAGACTTTTTTTTTTTTACCGAAACACAACAATGCCGTTTTTCATTATACGCGGGTGCTTTTGGAACGTAACCCTCGTGAGAAGCAGCAGGTTACTGTATATGTACACTAGCAGTTGAATTTACTGCGATGCAAGAGGGCGCCACCTAAAATCTTGCCTAGGGCTCCAAATTTGTTAGGGCCGGGCCTGACCTTAAGATCTGCTGGGACTCCTCCTGAGCATCCAGTTCTACTGTCAATGATTTTCTACAGCTGTGTGCATTCATCCACTGGAGCACAGTGTAAATCTCATGCGTAAATCATCACATGCTCACATCTCCGAAATTATCTCAAATGGATTTGCTAATGTGGTATCTGATTAATTTACCAAAATTTAAATTTTTGATTAATCTGCTTAATTCTTATTAATCTACTAATCTACAAAAAAATTCTGCTTCAGGATGGTGCTGATACTGCTATTCTTCAGACAACAGCATGTCATACAGTGTCCAAAATCATATAAATAAGTCAATTTGATAAAGAACTCTTAGCTTTTATTATATGTGAGCTGTATTAGCCTCATAGATCCAGTGCAAAAGCAAAGACACAAAGTGGGCAGCTGGTGGCCTGGTGTTTAGGGAGTTGCCCCATGCAAGATTGGTAAGGTAAGGTTGTGGGTTTGAATCCCAGGACTGCTAGAAGCACCTCTGAGCTACCCTTGAGTACCCCAGGTGCTGCTTTCCTGGCTGCCTGGTGCTTTACTTGGTGAATGGCTTCAATGCAGGGAGGAATTTCGTGATGTTCACACTGCGTGTTCATGGATGACAAATGGACACTTTACACCAGGGGTGCCCAAACCTGTCCAGAAAGGGCCGCTGTGGGTGCAGGTTTTCATTAGATCG
>JBBPCX010068811.1:0-11867 GCA_037974365.1 Hydrocynus forskahlii
CAGTTTATAGGTCACATTAAAGGTGGAAAAAGTTCTGACATTATTTATCTTTGTCTCATTTTTTACACCACAGAAACTTGACATTTTCACAGGGGTGTGTAGACTTTTTATATCCACTGTATGGTTGATTACAACATGGTTGGGTTTCCCCAATTCTGACTTTTATGTCGGTTAAAATGTAAGTTTGTGTGTTTAAGATCACTGGAAAAGTCATGCCCCTTTGTCTTCCCTGAAGCCCTCTGGCCCTGGGTCACAAGCCGAGGGATGGGTGTTTAGTTACAACTTCTTAGAGACTTGCCTGGATTTGCTTTCTTATTTATCTTTCTAAGAGTCAAATTTTAAGATGCCTAAGTAGCATGACTGTTCGCATTTTTCATAGCTGAACAATTACAGACCAAATATGACAATGTTTATTCCAATTGTTCTGGAGTTAGATTCCTTGAGCCTTCTGAGGCAACTTTTCATTACTTCTCAGGCAGAGACGAAGAAAGACACTTGAACTATGCTGTTCTCTTAGCTAATGCTCGGGTTATTTATCAGTTACAGGGAAAGTACAAACACATGGTCCTTGCAGTATATGGGACTGGGGAAGACACAAAGGGACCAGCGATGGAAGTAAACTGTCTTTAGTTTCCTGAAGCTTAGCAGAGCATAGATTACATGGGGTTTATGCACACATATGAAACGAAAATACTCATTCAAAGAATGAAGCGCTTAGAGAAGTGGTGACTTTAACCAAAAACCAGAGAAGAAAATATACAAATGTATTTTACTGTCTTTGATTGAAACATTGAGATTGATTGATGTGTGTGTGTGTGTGTGTGTGTGTGTGTTGGGGGGGGAGTGTCTTACTTCTAATTGATCTTATCATGGAAGTTGGATTTGGCCTGGCCATGACTAGCAATATCAAACCAAAACTCATACTGTATACTGACATTTCTCAAGCACTTGTCAGCCAACCAGTAAAGACAGTGTAAACAATATGAGTCAAAAACCCCCAAAAAAGGGCTATTGTTTCCACAAGTTCAAAGGTTCAATTTTTCAGCATTTTCAATGGCCTTTTGTGTCTCTGTACCCCATTAGTTTAAAAAGAAGTACAAGCATATATACTCTCTTGCCTTGAAATGACATCTACACACAAACAAAATGTAAAATACCAGTGTAACTGTCCAAAAATCTAATAGTATACTTTAGCTATTTTTTTACTTAAAACTAATGTATATCTGTTTAAGCATTTAGATATTTCCATCCTGGAAAAGAGACTTTTTTTGAGTATGTTCAGAATAAAGAAACAAGAGCAAATGACCTGTGCTATGACAAAGGTTATGGTGTAATTTTGAGAGAAGTGTGAACTACTAAGAGGTATTTTCCTTTTTTTGACAGACATCTCTCAGGAATTAAATGCTTGAGCTGAGGTGAAGTAAAGCGATAGACTTAGATATGTGTGTATATGTGTTTAAGTGCAGGTGAGCATTTAGTCCTGGGGACCCCATGCTCTATATTTTAATTTAACCTGACTTGCCTGAGGAAGGCCTTGATGACAAGCTCATTAGAGTTATTTATGTACTATTAGAGCTTGATAAGTTGCATACCATCAAATTACCCTGCCTAGGCATGAGAACCTGTTCTTTAAATGATTAGAATGATCATAACAGTTCGAATTTGGAGTTGGGGTAGACGGCCACCACATCGTAGCCCTCAGGGGGCTGCACGCGGGCTTTGGCGTGAGTCTCGCAATACAGGTTATCCTCGATGTAGAAGTAGCCTCTCTGCTTGAGGTTCATGCCGCAGTCATCACACATGAAGCATTCAGGATGGTAAAGCTTGTCTCTGGCCTTTACAATAGTACCACTGTGGGGGGAAAAAAATCACTAGCATTTTTTCTGAAGGGTAAACAAGGAACTAGTCAGACAGTATAATAGGGTAATGCTAACATTCTTACATGGCGCATGTTACAAAGACAAACACTCACACAATGCCGTTCCCACAGCGTGTACATTGGGGCAGCTTCTGTAAACCAGCAAGAGGAGTACTGTGGCTGAGAATGGGGGATCGAATTGGAGATCGCACACCTATCAACCCAGACCAGTCTGTTGGGGAATTACCTGAAGACAGTAGTGGGGAGAGATATCACAGCAAAACAAAGAGTATAGGTTAAAATCTGAAGATAGCAAACTCTTTGCACTAACATTTCACAGCTTCCCAACAAGATTCATTTCCAGGGACTCCAAATCAAATGAGATAGATGATACTTTCCGCAGGACATACATCAAATACATTTAAACTACCAGTCTAATATTGTATAGGTTCACCTCTTGCCACCAAAACAGCTAGGACCCATTAAGACCTGTACACCACAAGACTTCTAAAAACTGGTATTTTAATGAGATAATCAGTGTTATTTGCTTTATCTTTCAGTGATTTAAATGTTGTGGTTAATTGGTGTATGCCATCAGCAGAACATCCCAGACTTTCAAACCCTTTTGGTCCTAAATAAAGTGACCACCCATTTAACTTAAGGTTGTTAAAGAGCTAACATCCCTTGAATTAATGCTCTTCACACTTCACTCCCATGTCAGCATTGAGCCAAGAATAGACAGAAGTCTGCCAGGAGCTGTCCATGTGACGCTCCATATGTCAGGCTAAAATCCAGTAATAGGCCAGGCACAACAGGTATCCCAGCCACTACACACAGAGTAATCAGAATCAGAATAAGAATTAGAACAATTTCATAAATTCCAAAGGAAATCGTTTGTGCTACAGCACAGAAAGACACACCAACAAGGACAACAGAAATTTAGTATAAGTAAAAATAAAACTCTCCAGAAAATGCTCTGAAAATGCTTTGAACTAAATACGCTATACTAAATACAAAATGCAATGGTCTGTAAGAGAAGTGAACATAAATACTATAGGTAAAAAAAAGTACTGCTGAAGTCTACTGGTTAACACAAATAGTGGTTTGGATATGAAAATAACTATTGCACATGCAACAACAATAGTAGTAATGTAAGCAGTGACACAAGTAGTAATTTTGCACATGATAAAGTAAAGTGGCACCTTATGGTCCCACGTGAAGACACCACAGCACAGAACACAGCGAACACAACATCAGATTCTTTCTCTGCATTTACCTCATTCACCAAGTGAAGCAGGGGGCAGCCTCCAGGGCAGTGCCCGGGAATCAGAGTGTGGGGATGCTATTTGCCCAAGAGTACCTTCGTGGTGCCACTAGCAGTCCTGGGATTCAAACTCACAGACATCTGATTGCAGGGGCAACTCTCTAACCCCTAGGCCATGACCCTGAGATTAGACTATAGCACATAATAAACAATTTTGCACATAACAGTTACTTAGCACATAATAAAAATTGCACATCTGAGTAGCTGCAGGGAATTGCACATATTATTGTGTGGGTTTGTGATGGGGAGGACTTACAGAGTCTGATGGCAGAGTGGAGGAAGGATTTTCTGTGGTGTTCAGTGGAGCACTTTATGCTAGTGAGTCTATGGCTAAAAGTGCCTCCCTGTTCAACCACAACACTGTAGAGTGGGTTATCAACATTGTCTGTGGTGTACTAATGTCTAGATGATGTTCTCCTTTCAGCCAGTTTCTAAGTTGTTGAGGTCCTCACACACTAGGTCCTTTCCTGATCAGCTTGTTCAGTCTCTTGGTGTCAGCTACTTTCATTCTGCCGCCCCTGCACACCACAACACAGAAAATGGCACTGATTCATAAAACATCTACAACATGGTGTTGCAGACCTCTTGTAGGTGGCCAAAGATTTATGTGCACACCAGGGTATTTGTAGTCCTCAAACATCTCCACCACACCCACCTATTGGACAGGAGTGACAGGAGACCATGACATTCTCAGATCCACCACTAGTTCTGTCTTGCTGATGTTGAGGTGCAGCTGACTTAGCTCACATGAGTCATAAAAACTGTTCATCCTATATTTTGAGTCATCCCTGTGCCTGAGACATCTGACTATTGCCGAGTCATGTTGTACTTAAAGTTAGATGTTTACATGGTAAAGAGGAATGGTGACAGAACTGTTCCCTGTGGCCTTTCAGTCAGACGGTCCATAATCCACAAAACTAAGGGGGCATGAACCTGCAAAGCAGACATCTTTCTCCTCAGCTGGGCTGACTGAATGATGTTGATGGCACTGGAGAAATCAAAGACCATGATCCTCAGAGATCCTCCTGACTTGCCTAGATGGCTGTAAGCATGGTTCTCTCCTCACTTCGTCCTCAGTGATGGCGATGGATGGTTTGTAGGTGTCAGAGTTGTTATCGGCAGGAGAGGGGGTGGAGGCTCTTGTAGGTGAGGTGGTGGGGGAAGTAGAGAGGTATGACTGAAATCAGCTTTCTGGCATGGAACTGATGGAGGAAGCCAAAGAAGCGTTGGGTGCCGAGAGGGTCATTCTGGAGCTGGAGGAGACTGAATCTGCTCCAGCTTTCTCCTATAGCTGTCCTTTCCTTCCTTTAGCTTCACAGATAAGCATCTTTGTACCTCCTTGGCTGCAACCCGGTAAACCGACCTTGGCTGCAACTCTGTCATGCTTCCTTCAGCTCATTAAGGAGGGCTTTGGTAACCCTTGGCTTGTTGCTGGGAAAGCAGCGTATGGATTTCACCAGTACAGTGTTATCAACACAGGAGTACTCTGTGACACAGTCTCTGAGGCTATCAATGACCCTGCTATCTGGATCATGAAGAGCCTCCCAGTCAGTACTCTCCAGAGAATTTTGCAGGGCTGCAATGGTAAAGGGTAAAGGGGCATTTTGTTTTACCCACTTGGCTACTAACACCCCTGGCCTCTTTGACCCACCCTTACTGGCTGGTTGACATTTCACAAGTGATAGGAAGGTGGGTTGGAAGTGCACCAGGTTGTGAATCTGCCCATCCCTGGAGATGCAGAGGGGAAAGATGAAATGGGGGTACTGTGGAGAAGCAAAAGGTCGTGGAAAAGAGCAGCAATGAATGGGCAACAGCCTGGTGAGCAGCTTAACTTCAACAAAACCAAAGAACTGGTTGTGGAGATCACAATTTCCTGTCACTCCTGAGAAGATTTCCTGAGAAGATCACAATTTCCTGTCACTCCACTGTGGCTGTGAAAATTGTTCAGGACTACAAATACCTTGATGTGCACACAGACAATAAAGCTGGACTGGTCAAAGAACTCTCTGGCCACCTACAAGTAAAAAGTAGGCTGTACTTCCTACGAAGGCTCCAAACACCATGCTGTGGATGTTCTAAGAGTCTGTAGTACACATTGTCATTTTCTATGCTGTGGTGTGATGGAATGGCAGTCACCAAAAGATTTAACAAACTGATCAGGAAAGCAGAGTTAGTGGTGGGTGAGGAACTCAACAACTTTAACAACTTGGCAACTGTGGCTGAAAGTAAAACTTTGTCTAGATGTCAATCCATCAAGGGAAATGCCGATAACTCACTCCACTTTGTTGTTGTCGAATAGAGAAACACTTTTAGCAGTAGACTCACCAACATGAAATGCTCCACTGAGACCACTTCCTCCTGCCATCACTTAGTAAATCCTCCACAGCAATCTGAGCAATAACCTGTTGCTACCCAGATGTGCAATTTCTAATGGTGTGCTAAAGCATTATCATTACATGCAATCTTCATTATTATGTGCAATTGTTTATTATGTGCATTAGTATTTTCATGTGCAGTATCAGTACATAGGTCATTACATATGTTGCTTATGTGCAGTATCACTACTTATGTCTCTATTACACATTATAACAGACTTGGTTTAGAGTGCAAATCAAAACCACTATTTGTGTTAACTAGTAAACTACCTCAGCAGTAATTCAGCAGCCTAGTTCTGTTAGCTTTCAACCTTTCAGTGTTTGGTGTTGTTTGTTCTTTGTCCTAGTCACTGAAACAAGGTATGCTCATGAGTTAACCCAACGCTTTGAAGAATTACTGTCAGCTGTCAACAACATTACCAATTCACAGACCTAGAGAAGACAAGCAACATAAGTACGTACTATATATAGAGGGCGCTAAGCACATTGTCTGCTCTGAGTGTGGCATGTATAGTGCGGCGGTCACATGGGGAAGCTCGAAACGCGAAGGAGAGCTTTTTGACTATTCCGCCAACTTGCCACCCAATCGCCCTGCTCCAGGGGCTTTACAACTGGAGTCAAGGGCACTCTCCTATCTCCATTCACGTATCAAACAGGTTTGTTGCACTCAGTGAAGCACCCTTTGAGAAGCCTGTTGAAAGTGCTCTGGTTATAGGTGATTCAGTTATTCAGCATACAAAATTGGCTGCTCCTTTAGGGACAGTCAGTGTTTACTAAAAGTGTCAAAGAGGTGTGTATTGACACGTTTGAGGCCAAGTCAAGACTCGTCTCACTCCGAAAAAACGTTATTGTAAATTAAATAATCACTGAGCAGAATCTTAGACTAAGCGGTAGAAGGGGGAAGCACAGGAACCATTTACAGAAGTGACCTAAGTATTAATCAGAAAACATGTCCTTCACATCCTTTGGAACTCTCTTCCTAAACATAACTAATCTATAAAGGTACAAATAAGACCTCTTTCTCTCTAATTACTATCTACAGGCCACTTGGGCCACTTATACAGAGAATTTAGTTGTTTCCTAGCAAATTTAGAAGTACACAGCAATAACATAATTGTTGGAGATTATAATATCCACTCTGAAAAAGAACAGAATTCACTGAAATCTGCATTTGCTTCAATTCTATATACCATAGGCTTTATTCAAAATATAACTCACAACTGCGGTCACACTCTTGATTTAATCCTGACCCTAGTTAATGTGAATAATATGACTTTTCTTCCACAGACCACAGTAGTCTAAGATCACTACCTCATAAGCTTAATCTTAATCATAATGCAAGCCCATCCCCTCACTTTTGTATTTGTCATACAATAAAACCCGCCAGAGGTTTTATTGAATACCTTCAAGATTTTTCAACCCTATTTGGCATTCCATCTGGTCCAGCAGATGGCCCTAAATGGATGCTTAGAGAACTGTCTTTGATTAACATTAGATTTCGTTGCACCTCCAGAAAAAACACGCTCCATGGTATAATAATCAAACATGCACTTTAAAGCAAAATGTTTGAAGACCAACTGATTAACCTAGCTGGAATCCTTCCTCTTCACATGGAAGAAGAACCTTAGAGACTACAGCAGGGCACTGACTGTGGCACACTCAGCCTTGTCTCATTGCATCCAGCAAAAATAATCCCAGGTTTCTATTCAAAAGCTCCAGTGGAGATGATTGTTTTGATTGCTGTGAACTAGAGACTCTTAAACTCACTCAGACTCCAACAGACTCTGCCGACTCTTAACTGTACCCATTCTGTTAGTCATAGACAGCAAATCTGTTCTGCAGTGATTAAGTATGTACATGAAGGGCTTCTATTACTAGTCTTCATAGATTCTTTTTCTTACTCTCCAGGTCGATGAGAGGACGAAAGGAGAATAAGTTCTACTTTTGAGGCTTGGTTTCTCCCTAGGTTTCTTCCTCCAGCATTAGGGAGGTTTTCCTCACCTCTCTCACCCTTGGCTTGCAAACTGGGGCTTGGACTTGGATTCTGTAAAGCTGCTTTTTTAACATTTTACAAATAAAACTGAACTGAACTGAATTTAATAATTGAATGTATTTATACAATTTTTTATCAATTTCTCTTACTGTAAATCTCTTACTAAGCTTTATTTTTACTTTTATTTATACTCCATTTTACATTGTTATTGTCTTTGTGTTAGTGCAGTCAGTTCTCTAAATATGATTCTAAGCACATGTTTATGCCACTTTTATATTTTACATAGGTTTTTATATTTAGACTATTTTATTGTCTTGGCTTTGCTGTTAAGAAATAACAGTAAGATGTGTGAATGAGAATACAAAAATCTAGAAAATCTTCAGCTCCTCACTATTATTTTATTTCCTGTAACTCCAATTGAACAACAATAAAAGTCAACAGGGAGCATCCAATATGGAATGTCAGATATGATTGATTGAAATATCTACCCAAGAGCTTGTGTTTGTATCATCAATATTTTCTGTTTTGGTTCCAGCACACTTTGGCCATTTCCAACACACCACTATTATTGGAGAGAAATGTTTTTGCGAAGAAAACTGCATAAAGAAAGTGTATAGTTGGGTTACTCTGGTGTTGTATGTAAAACAGAGCTTGTGGTCGATACTTTATTTGCATAAAAAAGTAAGAAAAAAGAGTTGACAGAGATTTCTCATTTTTTAAAGCAAATGTCACTGTTTAGCATTAGACAACAAAAACAAGAAAAGATTTAGAGCAATGCAGCAGATTTGTCAGGTCAATTTTGTATTTCTTAATCACTTTTAACAGGATACATCTTGTCAGAACATGGTATGTCTTCATATAGAATGTCCCATGTGAAACAGAATAATTACCATTTTCTGTTTTAGATTCTGGAAAAAAATCCAGATTAGGCTACCATATAGGTCCATCTTGGTTTGGTTGAGAATGGGTCAGCTTACCTCCATTTTCGGCCTCCAACATTCCTTGCAGGTACCTAAATGACCCAGACTGTTTGGGTACAGATGACGGCTCTTCTTGATCTTGCAACATCTTGTAGACGTCAGACTCCATATCAAAACCATTATGACTGCCAGGGAATTGCAGTGGAGGCTCTGGGCTTAGGAAAGTAAAGATAATGGCTAGACCTTTGAGGCAAGTCTTGATTCCAGAGCACATTTACTTTTTATGTGACATGTAATCTAACTTAAAACTAAGCAAACTGGATATCTCTGCCCTATTCCTTTTCACTAATTTAACAGATATAAATTATAAATGTTATAATTATATTTACAGTATTTTGACTCTAGCAGCAGAGAGTTTTGTGTGCATAAATGCAGAAGAGGTTACATGTGTAGGGATGAACAGCAATAAATATAAATATGATTGTGCAAATATAGCAGCAACAGGACAGAGAAAGAGAGTGTAATAAACAGATGTGTATTTACTAGGGGTGTCAAATTAATGCATTAATTTCAATCAATTAATTAATCGCACCACGTGACTTTAACCTGGTCTGTTGAACCATGTTATCCATCAAGATGTGCTACCGTGCCCTTCTGTGCACGTGCAGGTCCACAGTCTCGGGATTCAGTGCCACACTCATAAATCTGCGCTGCCTTGGGACGCTGGCAGCTGTATAAGCTTCAAGGGAGCATCTTTCCACAGGGAAGCATGAATCAATGGATTCTGCCGTTGATTTGCGCTACGGCGCTAAGGCAGCATAAATCGTCACATAACCCTACTTCACGGTATCATTTCTGAGTGTTAGAACTTGACTGTATAAACTGGCTCTATGCACCTCTAAAGATCTGTCTATCTAGGCTGTTTTCATTTAAATAAAATATATTTTTCTTGGATTATGCATATTATTTGCCTATTTCTCATCGTTATCAGTGCTAAAATGACTGTATAAACTGTATAAGCTTAAAGGTAGCATTTTTCGACAAGTCAGCATGAACTGATAGACAGTAGATGTTGTTTTGTGATATGGTAGCATTTTTCGACAAGGCAGCACAATTCATCAGAACACCCGTGCTTGTATGTACATTGTCTTAAACTGCACCTTATAAATGGAATTAGCACTATCATTGTTATTAAAAGAGATGTTGAAAGTCTGTAATGTTGATTATTCATTCATTCATATGCCACAATTCATTTAACTGTATTAATAATTTTACAGCAAAAATGTGTGTGATTAATTCAGATAAATTAATCAAAGAGCTTGTAATTAATTAGATTCATTTTTTTAATCGCATTACATGGGTATTTACACAGGTAATTAAAGTCTGAATAGTTGTGTGCTGGGGGAAACAGTCTTTAGTTTCAGTTCCGACTGAGGAGTCTGATGGCCTGAATGAAGAAACTATTCCTCATTCAGGCAGTGGAGGCCAGTATGCTGCGGAACCTTTTGCCAGACAGGAGGAGGGAGAAGAGTGTGTGTGTGTGTTTGGGGGGGGGGTGTAATGTAAATGTCCGTGACAGAGGGGAGAAAGACCCAGATGATCTTCTCAGCTGTCCTTACAATCCTCTGTAGGTTCTTGCAATCCGAAACGTTACAATTCCCATACCAGGCTGTACCAGGCTACAATTACGTTGCAACCTCCTGAAGCCAACAACCATCTCTTTTGCTTTATCCACATTCAGGGACAAGTCCCTGGGGGGCCCCTATGTTCAGCGTGGTGGTGCTGGATACGTTGCTCCCAATCCCGACTGACTGAGGTCTCCCAGTCAGAAAGTCCAGGATCCAGCTGCAGAAGGAAGTGTTTAGGCCCAGTAGTCTCAGCTTCACAATCAAATGTTGAGGAATGATGGTGCTTAATGCTGAATGGTGAATTGAATGGTGGTGGTAACGGCATCATCTGTAGAATGGTTGGGATAGTATTCAAACTGCAGGGGTCCAGTGAGGCAGGCAGTTGTGATTTCAAGATGATGGGTGTGAGTGTGACAGGACAATAGTCATTGAGGCAGGACGATGACTTCTTTGGCACGGGGATGATGGTGGTGATTTTGAAGCATGTTGAAATGACAGTGGTGCTCAGAGAAAGATGCCATGGTCAGACAGAGCACTCAGTTGTTGGGAGGCGGGGTGCTCTTCCTCACTACCATGTCATTTTGAGCTTCAAACCATGCATAGAAATGTTTCAGCAGATCTGGCATCACAGGCAGGTGGAGATGCTCTGTAGTTGGTGATGGCCTGGTTGCCCTGCCACTGGCGTGTACATCCCCAGTTTCCTTGAAGTGGCTGTGGATTTTCTGGGCGCTTCGCTACTCTGATTGCCCTGAACAGACTGGCCCTTGTTGTTCTCAGGGCAGTCTTGTCACCTGATCTGGAGGCAGTGTCTTGAGTGCTCCGCAGTCATCCATGACTTCCGGTTGTGGCGTGTGGTGATGATCTTGGGGACAGTGTCATTATCGATGCACTTACCAACCTAGCCAGTGACCAACACTTTGTACTCCTCCAGGTTGGTTGAGCTGCCGTAGGTTGCAGCCTACCTGAACATGTCCCACTGAGTGTGCTAAAACAGTTCTGAAGAGCAGAGATGGCACCTGGAGGCCAGATCTTTGTTTGCTTTTGAACGGGCTTTGCATGTCTGACAAGCAGTCTGTAGACTGGGAGCAGCACGATGGACACATGATCAGAGCAGCAGTGGTGTGGGCGGGGCTTGGCACAGAATGTGCCAGCAATGTTTGTGTAAACACAGTCAAGCGCGTTTGCCCCCCTCTTTGGAAAGTCCACATACTGGTGGAATTTGGGGAGAACTGCCTTGAGATTTGCATGGTTAAAATCTCCAGCGATAATAAACTGTCAGTCAGGGTGTTTTGGAGCTTGCTGATAGCTCCATACAGTTTGGGCGGTGCATTGTTAGCATTAGCACTGGGTGACATGAACACCGCAGCTATGAAGATAGTGGTGAATTCCCTCGGTAAATAAAATGGCCTGAATCTAACAGTCACATACTGTCACATACAGCAGTGGGGAGCAGTAGCTCGAGATCAGCAGAGTGTTCACACACCCGTCTGTATTGATATAAACACACAGCCCCCCTCCTTTTGTCTTGGTGTTCAGTTCCACATCATGGTCACTAGGGCATTAACAGAAAAGTCAACTAGTTGACTTCAGAGGCAGAATTCGACATCCCCTGAGAGAAGACGACTACACTGCGTTCCAAATTATTATGCAAAAAGTGTTTAGGAGTGATAAGGTAAGACTTTTTTTGTTCGCCAGTTGAACTCATGGATGGTGATGTGTGTCGGGGCTCTTTATATCACTGAAAGCAATTGCAGACACCTGTGCTAATT
>JBBPCX010068812.1:0-11866 GCA_037974365.1 Hydrocynus forskahlii
ATTTTAAAACCACTGACAGGTGAAGCAAATAATAATAACCTGTGAAGGGGTGGGATATATTAATATATTAGGCAGCAAGTAAGTTCTTGAAGTTTCCCAAACCGGCAGGTCTTGTGGGGTGTTCCCTGTATGCAGTGATTAGTACCAACCCAAAAGTGGTCCAAGGAAGATCAACTAATGAGCCAGCCAAAGATAATGGGCGCCCTAGACATAAAGTGCATGCAAAGGTGGTGTGATTCTCTGGACAGTGTACTGCTGGGAAACTCTGGGTCCTGGCATTCATGGGTCCCATACACATGTACGACCTACCTAAATTTTCTTGCCAACCAAGTACACCCCTTCAAGGCACCAGTATTCCTTAATGGTAGTGGCCTCTTTCAGTCCTGCCACACTGTAGACATTGATCAGGAATGGTTTTAGGAACTTGACAGAGTTCAAGTGTTAATAAATCAGAGCAGTTTTGGCAGAGCACAAGGGGGACTTACACAATATGGCTGATTACACACACGGATGTTATCTTGGGGTGCTTTTATTTACTATTTATGTATTTGTTTATTTATTTTTACAGTGTCACTGCATGCTGTACCTATTGCTCTTAGTGTTCTAGCCCTCAGCGGAATGACGTTTGTGTGGAGAAGTGTAAGCCTGCAGTTGAAGGCCAAGAATAGGACTGTATGGAGTCTCGTGAGTCAGTTCTTGGCTGTCAGGGTTGTGACCTGGCTGGGAAAACGTGAAAGAGAGAAACTGGAGAGAGACACTCTGGACATTCGCCGAGCGCAGAAGGAAACACTGCTCAAACGGCTGAGTAAAAATGGTCACACACTCTATGGAACGCAGTACGGGCTCAGCTCTATTAAAGGTAATTATCTGATTTGTAAGTGTGTTTGTCTTATGTGTGTTTGTTGTGGCCTGGGAGCTTTCTGAAATGGGGGTCCGTGGCTAAGCAGTACACATGCCTAAGAGCAAAGCAAAGCATCTAAGGAATGGTGTAAAAGGTCACAACTGCACTCTGCAGAAGTGAAAACATATTCTCTGGAATGATAAATCAAGCTTCAGTATATGGCAGTCTAATCTGGATGCATAGTGCCAATTATAGTATTTGTTAAAGGAGGGATACTGGGGGCTGTTTTTCTATGCTAAGGCTCTCCCTCTTAATTTCAGTGAAGCATAATGTCAAGTGAACATTAAGCAAAAATGTTAAAAATTTTCTATAGAATTATGTACTTCTAACTTTTTGGCAGCCATTTGAGAATGGCCCTTTCCAGTTCTAGGATAGCTGTACCCCCGTGTGTAAAGCAGTGTCCTTAAAGACATGGTTTGATGAGTTTAATGTGGAGGAACTCTTGTAGCCTGCATTGAGCCATGATTTCAGGCTAACTGATCAGGGTTAGGACGAGTGGTGGGCCCCCCTTGGCATGTGGCTGCCTATGACAGCCTTCCCAAAAGAGCACAGGCCCTTATAGTCGTATTTTTGGACATGTAGTGAAGGTCAATATTCCTCTGTCCTCTTAAGAAAATGTATTTATATTTCATTCTTTTATCCTAGGCACTGAAGAATTTTGCCTGCGTCATCCAGTCACAGTGTATGATCATTATAAAGAGTTATTGCAGAGGGTTTCTGCAGGAGAGGAGAACATTCTGATTAAAGAGAAGCCACTCATCCTTGCGATGACATCTGGAACATCTGGAAGCAGCAACATGCTCCTGAGCACCAAGGACACCAGCAGCGACTTCTTCTTACAGGTCAGAATGCAGACAAATCAGCGGAAAACACGACATCCACCACATTAGGTGTATCAAGTTCTGTTTGAGCCGGGATACCCATTTTTCCAGTGGTGGACAAAGTTCGCTGCCAGTCAAATAGTATTACTCACATGCAATTCATTCATGTGCTGGTCTCCCTTCTTGCTAGGTCATCCTTAATCACATGGTTACACCAACAATATGATGAGCGCAGTCTTGCCTGTGCTTCAGTCTTTTCAGACTGCTCAGTGTGCTTGGAGGAGAATGCTGACTGCCAGTTCTGTTACATCCACAGGGAGGTCATCCACAGAGAGTGAAGCCAATTGCGCTTTTTTCGACTCCCAGCCACGGGTGGCTGTGGCAGCAATAGAAATCAAACGCGTGGTCTCTTTCTACTTCATTTTTTTCTACTATGGTAAACACTGTGAATACAGGAATTGTGCACTAAATGCAAAATTGTCATATTCAGGTTTGTTCCTTGTAGAGGATGTATACTTAATTTCACTGAGAAGAAAAAAAAATGTGTAATTTGAGTTGCATACAACTGTACACTAATATCTATTCACTTAAGGAGGAGAAATTGGCAGACATTCCAACAAGACAATGCAAGAAGCCAGGTCATTGAGTTGTAAGATGCTGTGAGAGACGTTTGATTGTTTTAAAGGAACTTTTTCTCACACATTCTTCATCGCCTTCCACAGACCGCGCATAGAGGCCGCAGGATCCCACAAGATCTCACTGGGTTTCGATTGACGCATTCACAGACAAGACGAACACATCAGAAACACAGAAGTAGACTTTCAGTCCGCTTGCCTGATTAGGAAAGCCAGAGTGTCAGTATTGAATACTGTGATTTAATGTGCCTCATGACGAGCCTCTCGAAGCACAAGACACAGCTGACATCTTTGGCAGGGGGATGATGGTGGTGGCTTTGAGGCATGTTGGAATGTCAGTGGTGCTCAGGGTAATATTGAAGTTGTCTGTGAGAACATCTACCAGCTGGTCTGCACATGCTCTGTGTGCACAACCAGGAATGTTGTCTGTTCTGACAGATTACCGTGGGTTGACTCAAAGCAGAGTTGTCTTCCCATCAGCCATGGTTAGACAGAGCACCTGGTCACTGAAGGACAGGGAAGACTGCTAAGGACAGAGAAGACTCCTTGCTGCTATTGCATTTTGTCCTTCAAAGTGTGTGTAGAAGTGATTCAATGCATTTGGAAGGTATGGCTCTGGGGATGTGGCCAGGCATTCAGGCCATCACCAACCACAGGATATCATCACCTGCCTGGGACACATGCGGCGTACATCCCCAGTGTTCTGGAAGTGGCAGTGTTTTTATTCGAGTGTGTGAACACACTTCACTGTTCTGATGGCCCAGGATGGTTTGGCCATTGCTGTTCTCAGGGTTGGCTTCTCTGAACAGCATGCACACCTCTGCAGTCATCAGTGGCTTCTGGTTGGAGAAGGTGGTGACCGTTACATCTTTGATGCACTTGGTGTAGACAGTCACCTCCAGGTTGGTAGAGTCACAGTTAGAGTCTCTAAACATTGTTAGAGTCTCTAAACATGTCCCAGTCAGTGTGCTTAAAGCAGTCCTGAGAGGCAAAGATGGCTCCTGGGGCTTGGCACATCGGACAAGTGGTTTGTATGCTGGTCTGAGTACCCAAGGTGGTGAGCATGGTACACACCTGCAGTGTTTCCAAAAACACAGTCCAGCATGTCAACCCTCTCGTTGCCAAATACTGTTAGAATTTATGAACTGATGACAACAATAAATAGTCCATGTAGGTGAGAGTTTTGGGGCTCACTGATGGCTCCATAAAGTTTGGCCAGTGTGTTATTAATGTCAGTGCTGGGTGAGATGTTCACTATGACTATGAGCTCAGTTGTGAATTCCTGGAGTTAAAATGGTCTAACAAAAAAAATTTTAATACAAGAAAAACGTAGAACTTGAAAATTTCCTATGAAAATGCCCTCGTGAATCAGTGTCTTAACCGAATTATTTTGACTTTTTACTGCATTATCTTAAAACTTTGATTAATCAAAACACCCAGCAACATTTACCCATAGCTGTGATTGGTCACCTTGTCAAAAACACAGATTCATTAGAAGCAGTTTGTAAACTGCAGCATTCTGCGATATCAGTATTGCAGACATCAATATCATGATGACGGTTTACAGATAATAGATTGTGTAGCCCTGCATTGTCCTGTAAATATTTATTGTTTTCTGTGCTTAGACCCTGTGTGCATGTCTCTACTGTAGGGTGTGTGTGTATGTGTAGATGTCATGAGGAAAGCTTTTCCAGGCTCAATGGGCCTCCAAAGGACCCTAAAGCTTTTCTACTCACCCACTGTACGGCTTTCTGAGGGAGGAATACCTATTGGACCGAACTCTTCCACCCCCTCCTCCTCCAGACACATGCTTCACCTCTATACCACGCCAGCACCTGCATTCCAGGTAGAGAAACAGGCACAGGAGTACCCTGAAGAATGATAGTGTCAGAATGCACCAATGCACCATTTTGCTTAAAGGGCCCCTATGATGGAAAAGTGAGTTTTCCTCATTTTCTGCATAGCAGAGTGTCCATAGAGTCCATATATGGAAGCTAAACAGCAAAAACAGCCTGCATGTTTTAATTATGTAACCTAAAAAGTATTAACATAAATTTACATATCTCTGCCTATTTGGCCATCAGCATTTTAACTCTGACCATTCACATTAAAATGATAAGTAGTATTTCAGCCTTGGCTGCTTTTTAAATGCGACACAATCCAGGGCTGTCAGTCAGCACAGAGATCATTTACTTATCAGTCTTAAAGGCGCACAGGTACGAAAACAGCCTGTTTAATTCTAAAACATAAATTGAAGTTAACTGATAATGTGTAAAATGGTGGGAGCTTTGTAACCTTGGACGATTGTAGATGGTTTGCCGAAACCAATGTGCCAGGCAAATGACTACTTACTCAAACAGTGCTTTACAACAAAGTTCTAACTTTTTAACGTTTATTTTTGCACATTAATACATTGTTTTATTTGATTACAAAGCCAAAAGAACATCTGAATACTTGTTTCCCCTTAGTGATATGCATTGGTTGGTTCATTAGGTGCTGAATGAGAGGGACGCATTATATCTTCATCTACTGTTTGCCCTGAAGGACCGCCATGTTGGTATTATAGAATCCAACTTCTGCTCAACTGTCTTCTACGCCTTCAGAACCTTGGAGGTAAGGGCGCCTCAAAACAATCAACATAGCACTGTGGTGAGAAATGACAGATCTAGGGTGGACACGTTTACTTGGTTTGGTATTGAACTTCCAACCAAGAAAAGATGTGTTGCTTACAAGAACAGACCATTCTGTTAGCAATGAAATAGTTGGTAGTGGAAATGTTCTTCTTCTTCTTCTTATGGCTGCTCCTGGTTAGGGGTTGCCACAGCGTATCAACTGTTTCCTGTCCTACACAAATTGCCTGCATGTCCTCCCTCCCCCAAATCCATAAACCTCCTACTAGGCCTTCCTGCAGCTCCATCCTCAGCATCTTCTCCCAACACACTCAGAGTCTCTCCTCAGCATCCTTCTCCCAACACACCCAGAGTCTCTCCTCAGCATCCTTCTCTCAACACACCCAGAGTCTCTCCTCAGCATCCTTCTCCAAACACCATAATTTTAAGTTGATTCTTGTGTTTGTATTGTGACATGGTTCCACCGTTCTGAGCTCTTGATTCTTTGCTGCGTGCTTCAGGAGCGCTGGGAGGAGCTGCTTTGTGATGTTGAGAGTGGTGGGCTCAGTAGGAATTTGGAGCTGGATGGTGGTGTAAGGCTGGCACTGGAGAAGCTGTTAGAGCCTGACCCAAGCCGAGCCACTGAACTGCGGGCCCAGTCCAGTGAAGGCTTCCAGGGCATTGCCCTGAGGATCTGGCCTCGTTTACACCTGGTGCTGGCTGTGGACTCCGGATCCAACCAGATTTACGGAGAGTTACTGAGGCAGCACTACTGCAAAGACCTGACTTTCTACTCTCCTTTCTATGCTGCCACTGAAGGTATGGAAATGGTTTGTATACAAAATACGTCTTTTTTTTACTGGCTTGCCGAAATTGACTGTGACCAATATGCTGTATATAGGGCGGCCTGCTGAAACCTTTCACAGGGGAATTTTGTACTTTTGGGTGTAGGTATTAGCAATGTTTCTGCAGATATCTTAAATTGTTTGGTCAAAAAATCTGGCTAATATTGGTGGCTGTGCGGATCTATTAGTATAAACAGAAAAAACATCAGTAACTGCACTATTCATAACAGGCATTTCTTTTGTAAGGAACAGTTCTAATATGGGGAGAATCATTCATTTCTGAGAATTTTAATTGCTTTTAACACTATTATCAATCTTCACAGAGACTGGTAGTACGTGTTCGATAGCTAAAGTAACATAAATTACATTCTACACTACATGTGCAAAAGTATGCAGACGCCTCTTTGGATTTAGCTACTTTAAAGGAAAGTTTGGTGAAAAATCAAATTTATGCAATTTGCCATTAATCTCAGATATAGATTTGGGTTTTGCTTCTTTAGCTTAGAAAAGGAGCTGCGAGTCTAACATTGTTTGTGAACATTTTGGGTTAATAGTTAGCCAATCTTTTTCATAAAAAACATCCCTAAACCCTCTTAACCTATTCAAACCACTACCAGCTTTTCATTAAGCTGGCGTTGACTCATCAATGTGGTTTAGGACACCTTAGAACTCAACAAAATTGTATTTGGGTCATTATTGACTTTACAGTTTATTAAGCAACTTTAGACTCAAAGTATGTCTTGGCAAAGTGCCTACATGTGGTTTAATTGGGTATTGGTTACCCAATAAAACCCAAAAACTCTTTCTGAAACCCACTGCTGAATCAGGCGTTCACTCCCAGCGTGTATAATCTTAATAAAAAGCGTTAACCAGATGAAGGTGGTGCTCTAAGGTAGTCTAAGGTAGTCCCATCTGTGTTGCAGGTTTGATAGGTGTAAACCTGTGGCCTCTCCAGGAGAGAAGGCAGTATCTGCTTTGTCCGCGCTCCATGTTCTGCGAGTTCCTGCCTGAGGAGGATTTAGAGTCAGAGCAGCTCAATACACTCCTCATGCACCAAGTAGAGGAAGGAAAAAACTATGAGCTGGTCATCACCAACGCGACTGGTCTATACAGGTACATGTTTTCCTGAAAGATTTCTGTGACAGTTGAATGCAAAAGTTTGAGAACCCCTGGTCAAACGACATGTTTTGTTGAGTGAAGTGAAAATAAATACAAATACTCCATGGAGGTTTTTTTAATATAAGTTAAAATTAATTTTACATTTCAGTTCAGTAATGTGCATTTGCTGAATTTAACTTATTGGAAAAAATAATACTAAATGAGGCCTTGTTGTATTTTATGTATCTTTTTCCAGTTTGTTAAACAATGTGTCCTTGAGCAAGACATTTAACCCTCAGTTGCTCCAGGGGGACTGTCCCTGTAACCAGTGATTGTGAGTCGCTCTGGATAAGGGTGTCTGCCAAATGCAGCTTATTGTCTAGTGGTCAGGGAGTTGTCCCTGCAATCAGAAGGTTGTGGATTCAAATCCCAACACTAGTGTCATCACTGAGGTTCCCCTGAGCAAGGTACTGTCCCTACACATTGCTCCCCGGGCACTGTGTTCCTGGGTATCCGCTGCTTCACTTGGTGAATGGGTTAAATGCAGAGAAACTATAAGGGGCCACTTTATTTTACTTTACTTTAGGAATTATACAGAACAATTTGCTGAAAGTATTTGAGTTTGTTCCCCGTGGAAGATGTTGAGTATTTTTGTTCAATTAAATGTATATTTTCAAGATAATGCTGATATTGGTGTCAGACAACAATACTGACAACAATACTGACAACAATATTGACAGTGAGTACAAATACGCCTCTAACCTGTCATGGTGACCAATCTCCAGCTGAGTGTTACTGGATGTTTTCATAAATACATTTTTTCCAACAAAAAGTCAAATTAGTTTAACCATTAAAGACACTATTTTGCTGCAGTGGATTAAAGGGCCCGTGTTCTACCATTTGTGTGAGTTTGTGTACCGAGAAATAAATTCGCCTTAGAAATAAACTGCCTGTTTTTGCCACAGTGGCTTGAAGACTGATGTATATAAATTATATATTTTCTGACTGGCTGTTCTGTATAGAAGCTCATTCAAAAGGCAGCATAGAGGTTAAACAGTTGCTAGAGCGTCAGCTTGTATAGATGGGGCTTAACTGCTGTAGGGGCTTAACTGCTGAATAACATGCAAATGTGTTGGTTTTGTGACATCACAAAAGTTTCCGTATATGGCCTGCATGGATGGTGTGGGGTCGGCCCTCATATTTAAATGAATCAGTCTCATAAATGTATCAGTCTGAATAGTCTAATCAAATAATAAATATTACAATCTTTAATTTCTAACAAAATAAATTTATATTAACCTTCATGTTCTGAAGGTTGTTTAACAAATGTGAATTCTTTTGATATAGATTCTGGAATTAACCACTATTAGAATGAAATCAAGACAATTTGGGGGAAAATACATTAAACATTTCTTAAACAATTCATGCTAAAACACAAATAAAGATATCAGACGAACATCAGTACATTTGCAGTTACAGTTACATGTGGAAAGAGTGATTGAATGAATCAAGGAGTGAATGAGCATGTGCTATGCATTCTGGTGTGTGCACCCTACTTGAGTCACCTCCATAACTTTTTGCATTAGGGCTGTCATGATGACTCAGAATTGACTACCTCATTAAAAACAGTCGATTCAAATTTGCATTCTCAATTAATCTCCTTACTGATTACAGTTTGAGAAACATGATATCTACAGTTAAGTAGTCTGAAAATTCACCACAAGGGGAAGCTGTGGGATTCACCACAAGGGAAAGCTTCAAAGGATTTTGAAGATCACTGATACGGAAGCCCACACCAGCAGGAACTCTAATGTGCAATATGTAGTAAAAGTTTACTTTTGCTCTCTTTTATTATAGAGTAGCAGAACTCACTGAGCATTAGTTCATTTATTTTATTAATTCTGAACAAAAACGTATTTGATACTTATTATTTGAAATTCATTGTGGAATTTTATTTTATTTTTTATCGGTCAAACTAAACTAAAAGAACACTAATTTCTGTGGGTTTCTTTTTTGGATGTTCTGTTGAAAAATGTACATTGTATCCCAGAATAATAATGTATTTTAGGAACTTGGTCAAATGATAAATAATATTCTGTAAATATCTATTTTTTTGTCAGTGTCTGTACCTAAGGAGCTTGTGATTAATTTTTTTATGGTAGGTATCGCATTGGAGACATTGTTAAAGTGGTTGGGTTCCATAACCAGTGTCCAGTGGTGGAGTTTCTCTACAGGTCTGTATATGCTGCTACCATCTAGAATACCACATGAGGCCTGGGCCCTTTTATTCTAACATTTAACATTTGCTAATTAATCTAACATTTGCTCATTTGGCACTTTTTTTTGCTATAAATGAATTCCAAACATGAGCACTGCCTCCTATCCAATACCGACTCAGGCCCTAATCCACCTAAAAAAGGATGTCTGTTGAGATCAGAAGAACATTCTTTTTAACAATATGCATGATATGAACCTACTGTGCTTCACATAACTTGAAGGACGTTCTTGCCAGCCTTCACCCCCTACAGTGTTTTGTCCTACTGAGGAGACATTTGGCTTCCAATTGGCCTCCGCCCGCGAATCATTAAAAATAAGGTCGTCATCATCAGGAGATTGTGAGTTTCACCAATGGTGGTGACACACATCGGTGGTTGAGAGTCCAAAAGAGCACATTTGGCTTTGCTCTTTCTGGGTGGGTTGGATGGCCTTCCTCCTCCCTCATCATGCAGCGTGATGATCGCCAGCACGGGCATCAGTTAGTTCATGTAACAGAATTAAGAGAATAAAACTAATTAGTAGTTATTGTTCTCCTTCAGGTGTGTTGAGTTGTCCAGTGAAGATGTTTTAGCCGCACTAGGAAAAGATGCAGAGGAGCTTTACATGAGTTGGAGGATCCTTTTGCTTGCTTTCACCATCCCAGTGTTGTGTGATAATAAATAGTTAACATTTATCTGAAGGGAATGTTGTGAAAATAAAGACCAGAGAGTATTCTAAGTAAATTAGAGATCAAGTTTTAGGTATAAACAAGGTAAGGAAATCCTATCAAACATTGCTGGATAAACTGTGAAGAAATGGCTGCATTAGACCACCCAGTGCACCATTCAAGAGTGCTGGATAGAAAGAAGCCATCACTGAAGAAAAAACACGTCAAAGCCCATCTGAAGCTTGCCAGAAAGAATCAGACTGACTTAGCTAAAAATGTTTATATGTGATGCGCAACAGATACTTTCTTGTCGCATGTTCTGACCGCAAGAACCTCTTCCCTTGAATGATAGAAGAAACATGTCAAATTTGATCTGACTGTTAAGCTTTTATCTTTACTTCTTCCCCCAAAATACCAACTTTATATTATTTCAAAGGAAAGCAAATCATCTAATTTAAACAGTAAAAAAAATTTTTTTTCCACATTTTGTGTTCAATTTGCACATTTTATTTTCTTTATTTGTATTAGTCGTTAAGACGACTTGAATGTTTTAGCTAAGCTAAGGAGTGTCCTAAAAGTTTGGACCTGCCGGATGGTCCTGGCCATTTAAAAGATTAAACGTAGCACGTACAGTGTTGAATGTCACTTCAAAGTGCAATGATCTCCAGATGCAAACATTCATTTATTTTCTATTAATGCTCCACTTTATTTTTCAATACTGTTGAATACTGTTGCCAAAATTAGGATTTATTAATGCATAAAATAGTTAACAATTCATAAAACTGATAAGCATATCTTTATGTGACTGTGTGTGTGTGTGTGTGTGTGTGCATTGCAGGCGTGGTCAGATGTTGAATGTGCGAGGGGAGAAAGTGTCTGAGGCTTTGTTTCTAGGTGCTCTGAAAAAGGCAGTAGCTCAGTGGCCCGGGGCTAAACTGGTGGATTACTGTTGCACTGAGAGTGGCATTCTAGGTAATTACTCACCATTACAGTCTCCTGTCCAGACTGGTAGCATCTAGAACTTGTGTGCTCATAAATAATAAATGATACATTGTTGAATTAATGATGCTGTCAAGAGCCTGGACATGGCTAAAGAATGCTATTATCCTGACTTGACCTTTTTGTGCCTTGAATTGAGTTGGGATATACAAAGAATATCATTGACTCTAATTCTACCTGGAGCCACACAAAATTGGCCAGTGCAGTGATGCACTGCTGTTTCACTTTTTGTCTTCACATAAAGTCATGGTTGTTTTCACAATTACAGTCATGGTTGAGAGAAATAATTGGATTTGTTGATATACATCTGTCTTATACGTCGTATGTGTCAGGTGACTCATCAGGTGGAGCTCAGCCACATTATCAAGTGTTTCTGGAGCTGATGGGTGTCAGGAACCTCACAGAGGAACAGAGATATAAGGTATGAGGTGGATTATAGCTTTATATATGAACTGGATTATTAAATTAACCTATTAATAAATATTAGATTGTTTGATCTATGATATAGATCACTAGATTAGCTGATATGTGATGTTGGCTATTAGATTATATGATCTATAATGCAGGTTACTAGATTATATAATCTGTGTTATAGATTATATGATATAGATTTCCAGATTATCTAAGAAAAACTGTATGATTAGAATATCTTTCTTTATTAAGTCTCATTCTTTATTGTATTTGAAATTATTAGATTATATGCAAGATTCAATAATTACGCTGTATGGCACATAGTAAAATATAAGATTGTGTATGTGGTTAGATTATTAGGTCATATATAAGATTTATAGGGGGCAGTGGGTAGCACTGTGCCTCACACCTCCAAGGTTGGGGGTTTGAATCCGGGTCCTGGTCTTGTGTGTGTGGAGTTTGTATGTTCTCCTCGTGGTGACGTGGGTTTCCTCCGGGCTCTCCGGTTTCTCCCACAGTCCAAAGACATGCACGTCAGGTGAACTGGGATTCTAAATTGACCGTAGGTGTGAGTGTGTGAGTGAATGGTGTGTGTGTGTGTGTGTGTGTGTGTGTGTGTGTGTG
>JBBPCX010068813.1:0-11864 GCA_037974365.1 Hydrocynus forskahlii
AGTGTGTTGGGAGAAGGATGCTGAGGAGAGACTGAGTGTGTTGGGAGAAGGATGCTGAGGATGGAGCTGCAGGGAAGAGGAGCAGAGGAAGGCCTAGTAGGAGGTTTGAGGATGTGGTGAGGGACGATGTGCAGGGGGTTGGATTTGAATAATTTGTGTTAGGCCAGAGGTTGCTAGAGCCAAAAAATAATCTCAGACAAAAACATTGTTACACTGGGTTGCCAATTTTTTAGGAACACCTATCTCTAACCTACACTTTCTGGCCATTTTACCAGTTTTTACACACTGAGGGATTGAGAACAGTCCGTCCAAAAGACCTGTGTGCCAGAAACGGACCTTTGATGAATGACAGTGCATGAAAAAAGACAAGACATAAAATTACTTTCCATGGAACGGCCTTTCTTCGTGATATATTGGCAAGTTAAGAAATGCACTTAACATTCAGAAAAATTAGTTTGTGCCTTTATTACCTCCACGCTGCACTACTGCAATGCCCTGCTGACATCGTGTTCCAGTAGGAACCTAAACAACTCGTCCAGAATGCAGCATCTAAATTCTCACTAGAATCAAGAAATTTGGCCACATTAGTCCAAGATTATCAAGACTACACTGGTGTCTGGTCAAATTCTATATTCAGAATCAGAATCAGAAAACATTTTTGATCCTGGAGGAAACTGATTGTTATCACTGTACAGACACACAGAGACAAGAATACTATACGATTTAAAGGCTAAATAGAAGTCAATTGAAAAACTCAGCAAAAACTCCACTATATACAAAATACAAAACGTTATATACACAAAATGCTGAGGTATTAATACTACAGATCAATAACTTACTGTTGTCTGTAAGTCTGTGTAATTACTGTCCCCGAGTACCTCAGTGAACTTATTCCTGTTCCAAACCTCCATGCTTACTTAGATCTCAGGGTGCAGGAAATGTGCTCAAAAGATGGTCCTTAAGCCTGTTCTCAGAGACACTGAAGAAGAAAAGGAATACAAGAACATACAGTGTAAGTGATGTCAAGCACCACTCTTCCATAGCAGCCATCCTGTTTTTCTTTTATCTCAACAACCTTGCATAAAGATATTTACTGTGAACAGTTGAGTGTTTCCTATCTCTGTTGGATTGTATGGCAGTAGCAGTATCTTCAAATGTACCCACTGAGTACATACTGTAGTTTATTTGAACTCAGACTTGGACGGCGTTCTCGCCAAATATTGGTCTTGAGCAAGACTGGCTGTTTTTAAAAAACAGTGTTTTGGTTAGAAATACACTAAGGGCCAGAAGTTTGTCCCACCCTCGGATTTTTAAAAACGCAAATGAAATTCTGCTCTTTCCAATTTTTATGACAAGAAAACAATTAAAACACTTACGGCAACAAAACAAAAAAAAATCTCTCTTCCTCTCTCTCATTTGTTCACTCACACACACCCAGCTGCTTGTTACTGGTTGGGCATCAGGGGAGTGTGTAGCTGCATGGCCACTGGTGGGGTGGGGATGCAGCGCTCTTCGTCTCGGCTGTCGTCCGGGAGGGGAAGAGTGGGAGGGATGAAACGAATGATTTTGAATAATGGTTCTGGCGCTCATGGATGGCTGCACGGTCCCAAGAGACCAGATTGTGACTTCGCTTTGGACTGTACAATCTAAAAGTGGTTCTCCAGAGTGCTGCCATAAAAGATGGCCAATTTAGAACCTTTCACTGTGCAAACTGTGTATCTGAATCACGCTCTGGCCTCGATCCATGTTGACTCAGACTTGCGATTGTTGTGACACTATAAAAATGCTGCTATCAATAAAAATGGCTAAAATTGTGGACAAAATTCAGGTCTCAAGATGGCTGCTACTACTGCTCCAAGCAATATGATGTATTTTTGTGCATTATATAGGTAACAATGTGCCAGAAACCACATAAGCAAGTGTGTTTGAGATTCCTTATCGAATAATCAGACACAATCTGAAGTAGGAGTAAGCAGTTTGAATTATGTTAACTAACGGTTAAAAGATTCCATGACTTCGCTACACAGTCAAACCTTATTAGGGCACTAACAGAAAAGCCGATTTGTCGACGCGTCGACGTCAGAGGCACAAGTTGACTACCCCTGAGAGAAGTCGACAAGTCACTTCATAAAAAGGGCGGTAACGTTGGCGCGTGGACGGGAATCTAAACACAAGACCACAACAAGATGACAGACACGGTAGCAGAGGCAGTAGGTGACAGACACACGTTACATGTATGGAGATACTTCACTCTAGACCACACAAACAGCACGGTGACCTGCTCAATCTGCAAGTCGGTGTAATGTACAATAAAAAAACTAGCGTGATGCACGGCCATCTGAAACTGCATCCGCTAGCTAACATGGGTGATGCTAGCACTGAGTAGCTTTACAGAAAAGCCTCCGACTGATAAGGAAAAAACAGCAGATCACACATCTGCTGGTTAATTTCAGACGTGAGACCTTTGGCTGCAGTACAAGGCGAAGGCTTCAGAGAAATCCTGCACTTTCTTGAACCAGACTACACAGTCCTGAGCCACACCATACTTGTCTGTGTGATGACGTCATCAAACAACTTGTCGACTCGACTTCGACTTTATTGAAGGATAAGTCGATCTGAAAAAGTCGTTAATGCCCTAGCAGGGTGGTGCCTTGCTCAAGGGTACCTCAGTGGTGGCACTAGTGGTCCTGAGAGTTGAGCCCGACTGGCTGCAGGGGCAACTCCCTAACCAGACCCCCAGCTGCCTCAGTGCATCTTCTATAAATGTATTAGAATAAAATGTAATGAAAGCTGTGACTGATTTTTCAGTTATTATTTATTAATGTATTTGATTTTTATTTACAATAAATGAAAAAATGAAAAAAAACAAAGAAACTGAAGAAAAGGCAGCAAGTGCAGAAAGTGCTCCAGCAGATGTTCTGTCCTCCCATGCATCAGACTGTTGTGTTGATCCTAAACAATCAAGAACAGCAGATCAATGACACTAATAATGTTGCATTTTTGAGCAATATTATTGTTTGTATTAAGTTACAAATGCTGTTGAGGAACAGAATGAAGAAATGATACAGCAAAACTGAAACAAGATCATTATTATTTCTGTTTAAAGAGAGATCTGCACTGACCTGGTCTCCAAAAACAGGAGTGGAGCTCCATCTCTTCCAGGGTGGCACGATCTGCTCCGTTAGGACTCGGGCACCAATATATCAGGTGAACACACTCTGTTACACAACACCCAATGATATCAGTAGAGAACAATCTAACATAGAGAATATGATGACAAGTAAAATATAAAATGTACGGGTCAAAAGAAACTGTTCAAAATAACATTAAATTGATCTTATTATGTTGTCTTTTCTACTACAAAATTTAAAATTTATGACCAAATCTTGAAAAACAAGCTTGTCCCAATACTTTCGTCCATATACTGTAAGTTTCTACATCGGTATAGAGATTATGTCATCTTCATGGTATCTTGTGTGGCCGTGGTGGTTTAGTGAGTCCTTTCTCTTTTTGATATTAGCTTTTATTCAGGAGTTTTACCAGGAATTCAGGAGTTTTACCAGGTTGGGTAATTACACAATATTAAAAACCATGTGTGCTGAAGTCTGAGTAATTGTGTTCATGCAAATATATGAATACTTTATTGATTAGATCGATGCAGGGATTTATTCGGCATTTCTTAGTGCTGTAAAAAGATCAAGTTGAAAGTGGGAAGAATTAGGACTTTGAGACGATAATGCAGTCTGTAGTTTATGTCCTCATACAGGCTTAATAGTGGGAGTGGGATAGTGGGAGCCCCTTAGGGGTCATGCAGGGGTGTTTTTAGGAGCTATTTTTGCATTCCCTTTTAATGGAGTGTCACTGCTTGCACTGGTTTGTTAAAATTGTTTTATTAATTTGATGATCTTAGTAGTGTCATGCCAGTTCATGAAGCTAAATTAGACATGATTTCATAGACATGTTATCATGTTTGTGGTATTTGCTGCTGTTCAACAAATCAGTTTGTGAATTAGAGTCGAGGAGCTGTTTTTTTTTTTACACTGTGTGACCAGTGTTCCTCTAGTTCCAAAACAGTTCAGTTCTTCTCTCTGCTCAAAACTGCACTTTCTTGGATGGAAAATAAGTGGCTTCAAGCTGATCACCCACCTTTCATTTCAAGAAACGTAGATACAATACTTCCTGACGGTACAAAATCTTACATCTCATTTTTTTCTGGCATTATCATTCATTTGTATAGAATTTGAAAATGCCATTGTGCCTAACAGTTTGTTCATATTTTGTGATGAATGGGCCAATAAAGCAAAAAATTAAAGCAAAAAAAATCATCTGATGGATTTTTTTTTAACCAAATGCTCCGTGTCGCGGGCCCATACCACCTCGGCCATGCATCAAATTTTAACGCTGTGTTGTCTATTATTCCCGAAGCCCCTAGTCGAGATTTTTTCCACTGTTTCCACTTTTTAGCTACTATTAGCGAATCAGACACTTCATGACACACCACTGCCTTCCGATCATAAAGACTGTACAGCTCTGCTGCAGGAGGACAACACTCGCTGTGGGATGTCAGTCACGACTCAGGCCCGGCAGGATGGAGCTCAGAGGATGTTTAATGCCCATTTAAACTTGCACATGTAAGGATAGTGTACGATGTATGGTTCTGTAACAAATACAGGAAGAAATGATTACTGTGCTCGTGTTAAACAGATGCTAGATGGGCTAAATGCTTAGTGTAAATCGAGAACAATAAACTAATTATTCAATAGGTTCAGGACTCAAGTAAGTTTTGTTCATCTGAACACAATCCTCAAAACAAGAGCAAAGTGCCTGAATATACAGCACAGCCATGAAAAGTTCAGCCTTTACTTTCTCCTTAGCTTACTACTGTTATTAGCAGTGCCTAGGCTAATCTAGCGTCTTTCTGAAAATAAACAGAAATAGCACAACTGCGCCACGTGAACTGAACTTACAGCCGGTTATGACGCAAACACATACAGTAAACAGCTGATACAACACTTTCAGATGATCTAAAGTGAACAGAGTAAGTCAGAACAAAACTACAAGCTCCCGAGCACACGGTTTCCCCGTCTCTCTCGCTCTCTTTCTCTCTCCTCTCTCTCCTTTTCTCTCTCTCGCACTAGACACGCACCCACAGTCCTTTGCACGCACCAGTGCTCTCTTTACACTACTGCCTTTCTTACACCGATCTGCATCGGTCTTATTATTAATGTTCAGTACACTCAGTTGACTGAAATCCGTCATAGTGACGGAAAACTTTAATCCATGATGATTGATGAGGCAGCAGGGAATTTCATTATTTATTCATAGATGCAGTTGTTTGAGTACTTACCAATTTTTGAACCGGAGAAATCCTCAGAGCCTGAGTGGACAAGACCAGAAACCAGGGCCAAACTTCTACTCTCACAGTGACATTCTGACCCAGGAAAACAGGCTGTGAAAACCTATCCTCAAAAAAAGAAGAATATAGGATCATTCTACACCCAAAAATTAATTCAGTGGAAAATTTCTTCTTAATTCACTCTCCTATGCAAAAGATTTAAAGTGATGTAGCTTCAAACATTGCAGGAAGAAATTTCTAGATTTGATAGAAATGTAATAAAACTAAAAACACCCTGTATGTAGCAAAACTAAGTTATAGCACTGTCTGAAAGAATACATTTCAAGAATGCTGCACAATGAAAGCTGTGGATGAATAAATGAAGAGTTTTAAAGTGCAGAAAGTGTTCCAGCAGATGTTCTTTTCTCCCATCAGACTGGTGGGTTGATCCTAAACAATCAAGAACAACAGACCACTGATAATGTAATAATGATGCACTTTAGAACATTATTATTGTTCACATTAAGCTAAAAATTCCTGTTGAGGAACAGAATAAAGAAATGATACAGCGAAACTGAAACAAGATCTAAATTATTTCTGTTTATAGAGAGACCTGGTCACCGAAACCAGGGGTGGAGCTCCATCTCTTCCAGGGTGGGACGATCTGCTCCGTTAGGACTCAGGCACTGATATATCAGGTGAATGCACTCTGTTACACAGCACCCAATGATATCAGTCGAGAAAAATCTAACATAGCTAATCGGATGACAAGTCAAATATAAAATGACTCCAATGCTCAGGCTCATGAACCCAGGTCAGTAAACACACCAGTAAAACAAAATCTTGTTTTCATCAAAGCTTATGATGTTTACTATGATATGATATTTACTGTTGAGATTCAGCACCCTGGCCTAAAATGCATTCCAGCATCACTACTGTCCTACATTTGTCTGTAGTTATTCAGTGTGTGTGGTTCCTTACCTTTTGACAGTCCCTCAGGGAAGCGCAGATCTCCTTCGATGGTCGCTTGGGAGGTTCTTTAAGGCAAAAAGCCGCACACCATGTTGAAGAGAGTCACACCCACAGACCAGACAGTGGCTTCTTCTGGGAGGTAGCACCGGTGCAGAAACCACTCAGGAGGAGCGAACCGAGCTGTGCCTGGTGACAGAAAGACAGAAGAGACAGAAGAGGCAGAAATGTACATCCCTGTACATAAAACTACAAACAGACATTTGTTCACGCATAAGATAAACTCTTTCAAATTTGGCAAAATAACACTACACTATTTGTTCTAAATATCCAGACATCCCTTGTGATTAATTCAGCTGGTTTAAGGTGTCCCCATTGTTTCTGGGTACAAGATGTAGGCATATATAAAATTACGCACCATTGTCCGAAGAATAACAAAGATTAACCTGAAATGAGTTACCTGCAAACGCTCTGTAAGAGTCCTTGAAGAGGTCCCCATACCCAGTTTGACCGCATGGGTGTCGGTTTGAGTGAGAATATTTCCTGGCTTGACGTCACGGTGTAGGACTCCACAGCTGTTGCAGTGGTGCAGAGATTTTATCAGCTGCTTCATCACCCTACGAGCCATGTTTTCATTCCAACAGCCTCCATTGTCCCAGCAGAAACTTCATATCCTGACATGGGTCAGGCCGTTCCAGGATCATAATGTAGCACAGGATGTTGGGGCATGGTGCTGAGTTTGCAAGGGTCATCAGACCCACCTCAAGGGGCATTTTACCCAGTCCTGGCTGCAGAGGAGGATGGAAACAATATTATCAGATTTTTCAGACCATACGAACACTCTCTTTTACACTGTGGGACTATTTGAATAGTATTTGCTGATTGTTTGTGGTTAATAACACTTTCGCAAATGTACTATCAGTTCTGCAATACTGCAATGGTGCTTAAACTTAGGGACTGTGGTAAAACCTCATCTAAACAGAAGAAGGTTAAAGGATTTTTATTTCCATGAATAAATATCTCTAACAACAATGCAGAGCACACTTCATGCAGTAGAAGAGCATTAAAAGGATAAACGCCTGTAAATCTGTTGAATGATCTGATAGCAGGTGTGTTCAGCAGTGCCAGTCTTAAAGCAATTATTCTCAGCCAGCAGCACTTCTAAATGTACCTCAGTGAGTATCGGCAGAGTAAGGAACAAAAAGAAGAGAAACTGGATGTCTTACTGGCAGGCCATCTGCTTTCTGTATGCCAGCAAACACAGAGCTGAATCCACCACCGTCTAGCAAAGGTCCTTAATGATACAGCTCCTTAAAACATGCTGCAACTCACAGACAGACTCAATAAACAATAATAACACTGGAATAACACTTAAGTAACGCTTAAATATGCACATACACAAGAACTGCTCAGTGTGTAAATAATTGTAAACACCATTCTTAACACTGTTCTCATAGAAAAAGCCCTTTCTTACTTTTGTATTTAGTACGTCGGCCACATGAGGGGCCAGAGTTCTCTTCAGGCTGCTCCTGAACGTAGCGCTTCACTGGCTTCTTCTTCCCAGGTGCATCTTCTTCTGTGGACCTCTTTTGGCTCTTACCTGACTTGTGCCTTTTGCGCTTCTGATCGTTTTGGTGCTCCAGAGGTGCCATCCAGCGGTCCTGCTGGGCTGAACATTGCTCCAAATGCTGAACGCTGGAGCTCTGTTTTTTAACCTCCAAACAACTGGAGCAGAGGGGAATGAAGCTGCTGGGCTGCTGAGCCTTCCTTTTCCTTGTATCTCCATTCTTCTTGGTGCTGTCTAAGACTATGCAGTGTCAAGGAGCAAGGAATACTTTGCAGCTTCTTTGGGGGGAAATGACAGTTTAACTAATGATTTGATAATAGAGAAAGAAACAATTCATCAGTTTATATCATGTTCAGAATTTCAGTCTCACATTTTTTACAAAATAAATCTCTTGTATTTTACATCAGTTTGTGTTGCTGGTTCATTGGGTTTATGTAGGCTAACTCTTCACCACTGATGCGACATTTTCCAACTTCTTCCCAAAACAGCAATCCCTCTCCACCATCATTCTCTTCTCAGCCATGTACTCGCCTCAACATTTTTGTCTTTTGACAGCTGTGTTTCTGGAGCTGTAGATGACCCCCTGCTCTTCAGTCAACACACCACTCCTGATAGAAAAATAGATTTGAAAAATTGAAAATGTTTAGTAGTTTAAAATGAAATTTTACTCTAATATTTCATAAATAAGATTTAAAATGATGAGATCATCAAGGGATCACAGGATTTGTGTAACGCTGCACTTTGAGTGGCTAGCTAAATTTAACCAAAATAAATTCAAATTGAACCAAATTTCACAGGTCAGTGCTTTGTTAAATTGCTTTACTCCGCATGAGCTCGATCTAAATATTGGGTTAAACGAACCCAATGAAGATGTTTCTCAATTTTGATTACAGTATTTCACTGAAGTCAGTGACTTGCCTCATGAATGCTCTACAGAATGAATGGGCACAGATTGCCACAGAAACTCCAAAATCTTAAGAATAGAATAAAATAGAATGTCTTTGTCACTGCAATAGACAGGAATGTACAGTGCAACCAGATAAGATCTGCAGCTCTGTAGAAGCTTATCTCTGTTAAACATATGTATCAAATATATTAAACAAATAAAAAGTGTGATATCAACTGGAGAATGTACCAGTAATGAAGGAGACAGAATAAATAAATAAATGACTAAGAACTAGCAGCATAGATGTGATAAATGGAGATATAACTACATCCAACAGTACAGGTAGCAGCAAGTCAGTATTAAGAATAAATAATTAAAAGACAGTAATGTCTATGTATTTGAATGCAATGCCATTAAAGTCTATGTTGGTGTAATAGTCATGTGTCCCAGTACTTTTGTCCATATAGTGTATTTGAATGCAATGTGACTAAGGTCCATGTTGTGTAATGGTCAGGCGTCCCAATACTTTTGTCCATATATGTATCGGACGTTATTGGCTTTAAGAAAAAAGCATAGACGTCCACAGAGGTAAACGTGAATTTAATCAGAAAATTACATTTAATGCTTCTTTTTAATCCCCGAAAAAATTATATTGGCTTACTTACAGATTAAATAGCAATCCAAGTTCATTATTTAACTGGTTAGCTTATCGGGCGTTTGCAAATGTTACCGTCTGGCCTGTTTACAAAATTACCGATAACCAGTTAATGTTCACTATATTGGAAAAAGTATTGGGACAAACCTCTTAATTCAACCTCTTCCTTCCAGTGCAGGGCAAGCTTAATGCTTCAGCATATCAAAACATTCTGGAGAACACAATGCTTCCAACTTCGTGGAAACCGTTTGTGGAAGAACCTTTTCTGTTAGTGACGTGTCATGCGCAAAAGCATCGGCTCTAAGAGCTCTAAGAGCTTTGTCGTGAATCAGAAGAGCCGCTCCCCACTTTATTTCCTTTCGCTGCTCATCTCTCTCTCGGTGGCTCAGATCTGCTCACGGCAGAACTTTTGTTTTGATTGGCAGCATGGCGGCCTTGTCACCAATCACATGTGAGGATATAAGATAATACCGTTATGTGAAAAGCGACCGACGCGACAGTCAGGTGGAACGTCTGTCCGTCCCCTCAGTCAGTGAGTGAGACAGTAGACAGCGGCGGGGAGGAGAGTGTGAGTGTGTCACAAAAACATGAAAATAGGACTAACACCCGTAAACGAAGCAGCATCTGGCTGCAGTTTAAAGATCCTGGGAATAGCAGAGCAGAGTGCTTTCACTGTAAAATGAAAACAACAGTAGGAGTTTCCATAGAAACTTCTGTTTCCATAGAAAGCCAGTGAAATCTATGTTTAAGGACCTATATGTATGTGGACTGGGTACATTACTGTGTCTACCTGCGAGAGTGGTACCACCAATTTCTGGCAATAGCACAGAATGTCGTCCCATGTGAGGTTGCTATGTCCTTGGTTCCTGGGGTCTGTTGGAAAAGGAGAATGTGAGAAAATCCCTGCCCTGAAGCAAAGGAACTGGTAGGTCCTTCATTCGTCCTAGTGTGACTATTGCCTTGTCCAAGGTGCAGCTGGATCCGTTGGCACAGCTGGACGCCTACCTTGTAGCACTATGGAATGCAATGTCTTTAAACTCCCTGCTGGTGTAATGGTCAGGCGTCCCAATACTTTTGTCCATAAAATGTACCTGGTAGGAAAATTGTAAATCCACTGCACAAAACAATGTGAACCAGACTAGCGTCCCAGCTGTGCTTATTAAGAAAAGTAAAGTGACCATTAGCCCTGGAGAGCATCCTATTATGGTTTTAATCATACAACAAGCAGCTGTTCCATTTAACGTTAAAAGAGAAACATAGACAAAGCAAATAAAATGTTTTTTTTGCTGGATTTAACACAAGAAAAGCCGCAGTGGCCCAAATTTACACGATCAAATCAAATAATTTCCAGCAATATCAATACTCACCACCAGACGGCAGCACATGACCACATTTATTTGTTTAAAGTGAACATACACTATATCCTGAGACCCGGTATTTGGAGTTACCCCACCAAGCCCTATAGTATTCTGTAGAGGACATCCTGGGCTTTCCACTGATGTGTCATGCGCTGGGTTTGCATGCTGGGAACAAGGACTGCAATGGCTAGACATACATGAGGTGCACCAAATGCAAAATGTTCCTCTGCATAACCAAAAAGAAAACATGCTTCCAGGACTGCCACACCTAAAATATCCAGAGGATGTTCTATGACTTATAATTTACTGTTGAACTAAAATACCTGTTTCGTTGACCTTGCAAGCAACAAGCAACAAAAGAGTGATACAGAATTTTATTGGTTTTATCAAATTGAATGTGTTCTTGGGTTAATATTACTTTTTTAATTTTTTAAATTCCATCTATTTTCACATGGAAATTGTCCTGTTGTCCTCTACACTCGCCCTCCAGGAACAGGAGGTGATCCGGGTATTCAAGTCAGTGAATATCAAGAGAGCTGCTGGGCCCAACTGGGTGCCTTGCAAAGTACTCAATTTATGCTCCACCCAGATCTCAACAGTTTTTACAAAGATCTTCAACCTCTCTCTGACACATGCCACCGTTCCACTCGGTCTCACAGCTGCCACCATAATCCCAGTCCCCAAAAATCCATCTGTGAACAATCTCAATGATTACCGACCCATAGCACTAACATCTGTGGTTGCTAAGTGCTTTGAGAAACTCGTGGCACAACACATCAGAGACTGCCTGCCCCCTCCTTTAACCCCCATCAATTTGCCGACAGGGCAAACAGCTCCACTGAAGATGCTCTCCACAGCCCTCCACACTGCCCGATGCCACGTGGAGCATCCTGGGACCTACGTAAGGACGCTATTCATTGATTATAGTGCAGCTTTTAATACCATCATCCCTGACATTCTGGTTGATAAGTTGTCTGCACTGAACTTCCCTCCTGCGATCGATCGATCTATCTATCTATCTATCTATCTATCTATCTATCTATCTATCTATCTATCTATCTATCTATCTACAGTGGACATGCTGGGAAATTAAA
>JBBPCX010068814.1:0-11864 GCA_037974365.1 Hydrocynus forskahlii
CGGGGGTTAGCGTGCTCGGATTGGCTACTTTCAACCCTACAGCGGTATTTCACCGTCCCAAGCTGCCCTTTCTTTTTGTTCTCTAGACAGTAACAAAAGATTATTTTTATATGGAAATATAGCTGAATTTAAATTAATATTAACGTTACAAAATTATTAAATTATCTTTTTGTCTAATCTAGCACAATTATACAAACATTTATATATTGCCACAAAAAAAGCTGACGTATGGGCCTCGTCCACCACGCCCCCTCGTCCTCGTGCAGAGTTTATGTTAGGGCACGGTGCTCAGCAACCCAGTACGAGGACGAGGGGGCATAGCAGACGAGGCCTGGATGTCACAAAAGCAAAAAATTGCGGAGGATATCTGCCTTTTCCGTGCACATGTGGGGGGTTCCACAAAAAATTATTAGTTTGGGTCTCAGAAAAAAAATCTGTGTGAGACTGAAATCACGACTGCCGATCCGTGGATAAGTGGGGGGTTACTGTATACACTACTGGTCAAAGGTTTTAGAACACCCCAGTGTTTCAAGCTTTTTTAAAATTGAAATTCAGTCTAATGAATAGCATGAAATGGTACAAAGGACAGTGCTGAACTGCGAGAGGTTTAAAACTGGTAAGGTTACCCAGAAGTAGGAAATCATTCTGTAGTGCCATGCAGTACCCTCTGGTATGTGCCTAGTTGGTCGGGTTCGTCTACAGCAAGATAGTGACCCAAAACATAAGTCCAAGCTATGCCAGAACTACCTTAGAAGAAAGAACAAGATGGTAAGCTGGAAAACATGGAGTGGCCAGAAGTGTCCACACTTAAACCCCACCAAGCTGGTTTGGGATGAACTGGACAGAAGAGTGAAAGCAAAGCAACATATAAATGCCACACACTTATGGGAACTTCTGCAACATAGTTGGGAAGAACTTTCTGCAGAATGAACAATAAGACATTGAACCGCTTGAATTTCAATAAAAAATAAAAATAAAAAAACTGAAAAATTTCTATAACTAGTTTGTTATAGAAAAACAAGTCGCCCTCAGAGTCCAGAGCATTATAGCAGCTGCAGAGGGGGACCCACTCCATATTAAAGTCTATGTATCTGAATGTAGTGTGTAATGGTCAGGCGTCTCAATACTTTTGTTCATATAATATAGACAAAAGTAATGGGACACCTGAACCCCATGAAAACCAGCCGAGACACGTAGAGCGCTGTGTCCTGTGTGCACCCACAAACTTTCAAAGTAAAAGGAAAAAAATATATTTTCATAAACAGATCTGAACAATTTAAGGCATGGTCTCCACAAGACCTCTGAAGATGTGACGTGGCTTCTGCACCAAGACATTAAAGCAGATCTTTTACTTCCTGTAAGTTTCGAGGTAGGGCCTCCATGGATCAAACTCATAGATTGGTACATATTCAGAGGCCAAGTCAATGGTTTGTTCTTCAGACCATTCCTGAACAGTGTTTGCAGTGTGGGGGGCATCATCCTGCTGAAAGACTAACTGCCATTAGGGAGCAGCATCTCCATGAAGGGGTTAACTTGGTCTGCAACATTTAGGTGTCAAAGTACTTCCACATGAATGCAGGACCCAAGGTTTCCCAGCAGAGCAACACCCAGGGTGCCACACTGCCTCTGCCGGCTTGCTTTTTTTTCCCATAATACACTCTGGTGCCAATATATTACCAAGGTAACGAACAAACACGCATCCATCCACATGATGTAAAATAGAATGTGATCCACCAGACGAGCCCAACTTCTTCCATTGCTCCATGGTCCAGTTCTGTTGCTAATGTGTCCATTCTAGGAGTTTTCAGTGGTGGGCAGGGTCAGCATGGGAACTAGTTTGCATCTACGCAGACCTATATGCAGCAGGGCTGCATTGTGTGTTGTGACCCCATTCTATTAGGGCAGCAGTATATGCTACAGCCTTTTCCGCGCACATGTGGGGGGTTTTGCAGCAGTATATGCTACAGCCGATCTTCTGTGGGATCAGATCAGATGGGCTGGTCTTCACTCCCCACAATCAGCAGGAACCTCGGGCACCCAGGACCCTATCGCCATTTCTCTCGTTTTTCCTTCTTGGGCAACTTTTGGTATGTGCTGATCACTGTACACCAAGAACACCTTATATCTGACCCAGATGTTTAGTCATTATAATTTAGTCCTGGTCAAATTCACTCAGATCTTATGATCTTATGCCATGTTCTATTATTGTAAATCATTTGATTGCTAATATTTTGACTAATATAAAATTTTCTATTGTTCTTGTCTTTGTATCTCTGTGTGTCTGTATAGTCATAGCATAAACAATTTTTTCCAGGATCAGTAAAGTTTTCTTGCTTCAAGAACTGATTGCTCATTTGCTGGCTAATATATCCCTCTTGTCAGTGGTTTTAATGTTGTGGTTGATCAGTTTATGTGTTCAATTGTTTTGGAATACCATTCTGCAGTAAAACCCTCATTAATTTTCTGCTTAGAACATGATTCAGAATAAGTATGTTACCTTCTCACAGACATCATGCAGTGCAGCAGACAGCACTCGATAGGAACTGGTCTTTCCTCCAAAAGGCTCTCCCACCAGCATGAATCCATGGCGCACTATCATCATTTCAAAGACCTGTAGGATCTTCTCAGCAAAGAAGTCAGTGACTTGCAAGTTCATCTTGTTGCTGTTCTCCTTTATGGCCTCCAGCAGGACACTGTAGTCAGGTTTGGGGAGTTTGACACCGGGGAAAAGATCCGAGGTGATACCCTGGTTTTTAAAGATTTTATATTCATACACCAATGGCAAAATGAGAAACATTAGACTTATTAACTAGATATAAGATTTCACTTGCCAAGATACTTTTTTAACAGTGTAAAAAATATATATATATTTTGTTCATTTATATTTTTACCTCAAACAATGGCAGATCATGGGCCAAAAATTTAGGAAGGTTAACATCGATGATGGACCTCAGCAACAAGATGTCCTCATTTTCCTCTGGAAACTTCAGCTATGACAGAGATCAAGGATGTAAAAGAGGAACAGAGAATAAGAGAATGAGACATACATTTACACACTGAGAGGTTCTATTCTGAATGAAAATTTTGCCTTGCATACAACTCTTTGATCTCTTTCGGGGAAAGGAAATTCAAACACTTCTTCTGCACTGACACATATTTTGCTCATTCTTCACTGTTATTTGCATGAAGAGCCCAGGAAGATAAGAGCACATATTTTTCCCCTGAAAGTAATTTCGCGTCAGGCAAAAGGGTGCAGAACAAAAATCTGGAGTTTATGAAAACTGTTTTTTGCCTGTGATTTTACTCTCATTTTATTCTGGATTCATTTATGCTTTGTCCGTGTTTAACCTTGCCTTTTACTGTTCTGCCGTATTCCATTTTAATCCACCCTGTTTTAATCCATCTCTGTTATGTCGTGGTAGAGAGAAGAGAGTATGTGGTAAAGTAAGAGTTTTGTAGTAATGGGTAAAGGTGGGCCTGGGCCTTCACTCAGCTGAACAGTGCTCAACTTCAGTACATCTAAGTTGCATGCAGCACTGTTAAATCTGTCTCTGCTGCTTACTCCCTCCCTCATCCAACATAGGCTGAAGGTGAACAGCACTTCTACTCCCTGTCAGACCTGCTTGGCTTTAACCCAGACTGACACAGTGAGAGGAATGAAGCGGAGCAGCCCAGATTTTGGAAGAAGTTCCATTCCTTTGGTTTTCTCTAACATCATCCTAATAAGGGGAACCAAGCCAGCAGCAATTGGGCATCTTCAGGAATGATTAGAGGAAGACAGTAGTACCTGAAAGGTAGCTGAAGTTTGTTTGTGATTAATAATCATAAAGCTTGATTGAAAATGCAAGGCTGGACAACTTAAAAATAGAATTTAAAAGGAATGTGGAGAGACAACAAACAACTTGCAGTTTGAAAGAAAATTCTATAATTATTTTCCATTTAATACTCATCTTTTGAGTATTTAATGCTGTGGTACGTTCTGGGCAACAAAGGATTTCACCAAGGATTTCAACAGGATTAATACATTACATTACATTCATTTAGCAGACGCTTTTATCCAATGTGCCTTACAGTATGAAGAAATACTCAAGTTTCAGGACAGAGAGAGAAACAAAAGACAGTTCTGAATGTCAAAATCTTTATGTAGTGCTAGAAGATAGATGCATTAGAAGAGGAGATGCTCTTATAAAGAAAAGCTGCTGCAGTTCTGGGAGTCCATCTGCACTCTGTATACATAACAGAAAAAGAACTAAAACAAAATTCAGGTCATACTGGACAGTCCTTCTGACCCACTACATCACACACTGGACCTACAGTGAAGCTCTTTCAGTACACACTTACACAGCTGCCCTGCTTACCTGAGCACACACACAACCTGACCACGACCTGAGGTCATTTCTCCCAGCCTTTACAATGAGTCTCTAACCCGACTCTCTCTTTCTCCTGACATCAAACATCCTGCACTTTATGTACAGTTTTGTGTATAATTCAAGCACAGCACTGTGTAGTGCATAGTTTATGTACTGTACATTTTAGTGTATAGTTTATGTACAGTTTCGTGTGTAGTTTATGTATAGTTTGATGCGTGTACAATTTGTGAACTGTACAGTTTAGTGTAAAATTTATGTACAGTATATTTTAGTGTACAGTTTATGTATTGTGTAGTTTAGTGTATAGTTTATGTACAGTACAGTTTAGTGTATAGTTTATGTGCAGTATAGTTTATAGTTGGGGCAGCTGGTAGCCTAGTGGTTAGGGCATCCACCCTGCGATCAGGAAGTCATGAATTTGATTCCCAAGAGCTGCTAAGCACCTCTGAGGTACCCTTGAGCAAGGTATTGTCCCCACACACTGCTCCCCAGGTGCTGTCTTCCTGGCTGCCCGCTGCTTCACTTGGTGAATGGGTAAAATGCAGAGAAAGACTTTGCTGTTCACACTATGCTGTGGTGTGTTCATGTATGACAGAATGGTCACTTTCACTAGTTCATGTATAATATAGTTTAGGGTATTGTTTTTGTATTGTCTAGTGTATAGTTTATGTACAATATAGTTTAATGTAAAGCCCTGTATACTTTGTAATTTCTGTAACAATACGTGTATTGTGTACTGTTGTGTACGCTACTTTAGCAACTTTCCTTTTACTTTAGTAATTTCCTTCAGAATCGTCAGATTGTCGGTCTTCCTGGAATTCTAGGCTGTGCTTCAACTTGGAGCTCCGAGCATTAAGAAAAGCCTACAAATCTTGAGCAACTAAGATGAGCCCTGATGTGAAAATAGGTATTAATTTAATATGAATGTAGAAGTGAGCAATATTAATGTCAATCATAAAAAAATACAAAGCAGACAAGACTTACTGTAGTAATGAAAAGGTTCTCTACTTCTCAGACTTCTTAGTACCACCTCAGTGTATGGCTGTATCAAGCTTGCATCATCTCAACTGGCGAACAAAGCCATTAGCTTGAGGAATATATTGAACTGTGGTATGTTGGGACACAGTTACCTTCAGGTTGCCTGCAGCAGTCAGCACGGATTTGACGGCCCTCATGCCATAGTCGTAGTGGCTTTGAGAGGACAGCTGTTCAGAACAGAGTCGATATGTGGCCACGATCTTCACAGACAGGGGACGAGCTGTTACGAAGCCACAGGAGTACAGCACTATCTCTGCAATAAGGGCATAGTCTGGTACCATCATAGCCACTGTCCGGAATAAGGCCTGCAGATAATATTTGAAAATCATATTGCTTATCAAAATAAATTGTTTAACACTCTTACAGTATCAAAATATTCTCTATAAATTTTGTCTGCTCTAATCCTTTCTCTTCATACATTAGGCCCAGTGCTGTTAAGCACAATTAGCTTTGAAAACTGAGTTAAAATCAGCACTCTTGCTTTTATACTGGCTTAAACCAGAGTTATGCGGGATTAAACCATATGGCTTAAGTCCTCAGCAATTATCAGCGTTAAAACTGGATTAATTCCAGCAGCTTGGGTTTCAAAAGGTTCTGTGAATAAATTAGTTTGTGATGGGCGTTTCCAAGTAATCAGCTAAAATAAGGCATTTTGAAAATGAATTTGGACCACGTAGTCAGTACCTTCAGGTTGTCCGGTAGTTCAGACCGCCCGGCATATCCTGGGTTCATGGTGATGAACACGGCACAAGATGGGTTGAGCCTCAGCTCTGTGCCTTCAAACAATAGTTTTTCTGCATGGGCTGCAATACCTTCATAAAAACACAGAAATCTTATATAACTCAATGGAACGCAGCCTACAGAGACTCCACTCTTACAAATGTCATAGAGGTTAACCAAACAATAATAATGTGACTAAATGGTATGCTAAACTAGGCTTAAAGCTCCTGCTCTTTCCAATCTAACATTTTATAATTTTTATTTCTACCTTGCAGTGAAATTTATGAAATTAATTTGCAGTGAACATTTTTTGGCCCCCCTCGTCTCACCCTTTGGTCCAATTTCTCATGTCGGTTCATTAAGGGGTTGGGGATGCTGAGAAAATCCAGCCTTCTAGCTTATACAGTCATTGAATACAGTCATAGTCATTACAGTCTCTTTTCCCATAATGACCAAATCTTGTAGGCATGATTTGAAGTAGCAAATGAAAACTTGTCACATAGGGTCGAGGGAAGGAGGCGCAGATGCAGGATTTCATTGTGCTAGTGTTTATTTTCTTTTCAACAGATAAACCAAAAAGGCACAAGGGCCTAAACAAACCGTAAACTTGTACTAGGGCAACAGGAGATGGGGAATGATGGATATTAACTCTACACAATCCTGATGGTGGGCCAATACTGGTAAATGAAACACAGTGGCTTAAATGCAGAACAGAACCAAAGCAAGAATAAATCAAAACACAGAATCACTTAACTAAAAAAAACCACAGCACATTATCTCAAAATAAGAGTCTTATAAACAAAACAGAAAGAGCGGCCCCTAACAGCCGCTGACCAGGGACATGACAGTACCTGGCCAGGCTTCAGCACAGCCAGGGTGGCCCTTGTAAATCTCACTCCTCCACTTCCCAAGGTCCCTGCAGGTGAGGGACCTCCATGTCCTCTGTGTCCATGCCCCCTTGAGGATCCCCTCGGGGGCATGGACACACATGAGGGCTGCAGCTTCAGGAACAGTCCCGGGGGATGCAGCTTCAGGTACAGCTTTAGTTTCCTTCACTGGGGCTGCAGCGTCGATAACACTCACGAGGGCTGCAGCTTCAGGTTCCTTCACGGGGGCTGCTGCTTCAGTAACACTCATGGGGGCTGCAGCAGCAGGAACACTCACGGGGGCTGCAACTTCAGGAACAAACACAAGGCCTGCAGCTCTAGGTTCCTACACTGGGGCTGCAGCATCTGGAGCAGGAGCAGGACCGGGGGCCCGGGTCCTCATCCTCAGGGCTGGCGTTGTTGCCTGTCTGGACACCAGTGCTGGCACCAATGTTAGCACACTCTGGAGGGGCATGTATCCTGGGTGCAGGAGTGGATGCCAGCCTCCTGGGTGCTGGTTTTGGTGGAGCCCTTTGCGCCAGCTGCGGGCTTGTTGGAGCCACCGGTGTGGGGGGAAGCCATCTTCTGCGAGGCATATGAGACATACCATGGGGGTCACTGCTCGGGGCAAGTCGGACATGGCTGTAGGTGGATGAGCCCCAGAGGAAGTTGAGGACTTTTTGGGCGGCTGGTCAGGGGACCTCCCACGCCCCCGAGCCGTGGAACTCCCGCCTCGCCATATGGCGAGCCTCCACAAGAGCTCCCCCTTGGCCGGGCCAAAGACGAGTGAGCCAGCAAATACCTCTGGAGCCAGGATCATTTGCACGTTCGTAGACCTGCTGCTCCAGGCGTCCCAATAAGCCTCGTCCTTGTCCTCGGAGCTGAATCCACCCAGCAACTCTATGATGGAGAACCCACTCACCCTCGTCAGTTGCCCCCGTGGCTGAGTCCAGCTTGCCTCACTCCATAGGCCCCTTGCCCATGTGCCCAAATGTACATAGGGCCAAGGGAAAGAGCCGCAGATGCGGGATTCATGAAGAACACAGCGAAAACACAGCACATTACTTCAAAATAAGAGTTCTGTAAGCAAAACAGAAAGAGCTGCCTCCAGTGGCCGCTGACCAGGAACATGACAAAACTAGATTAGGCAAATAACTTACAAAATAGTTTTGCTTGGCTTATCACTCTAGCAGCACAAAGTCACTGCGCCGGTCCTTGCCAGATATTTCTTTGTGACATTCTATCATTTTTCATTGTGTTTGTTTCACATTGCAAAGAGCAAAAACTAAATTTCACAAAAACTCTACATGGACATTGCCTCGTCAGGCTTGGACACAAGAGCTCAGTCACTTTCAAGTTTGCTTAACAAGTGACAAAACTGCTCTTGGAAAAAATGTATTCTAACAAAACATCTCATTTTGAATAAATAGTTTTTGTGATGTCACAAAAACCAACATATTTACTTATCCACCTTTTCACCTTTCAGCAGTTTAGCCCCACCCATGAATGAGGCACAACACAGAAAAGCCCATTACAACAGATCTTATTTAAAGTGGCCCTTATAGTCACGTGTCACGGCGCCGCAAACGGCAGGGCTTCGTTTTCCTCCTCCGACCAGCACCCGGACCAGCCCGGGAGAGCCCCGTAGCTCCAGGAGTTCCAGAGAGACATACCGAGTCGGAGGGTTCTTTCTTTCTGTGACTTTATTAAACAGAGTAAAGCAAAGCACTGGTACATTCAGCGTTACCCTATCAATGCCCGCACCCCGAACAGACACACACAACAGACTTTATACAGACACAGGGACTGGGCGAACCAATTGGGAAACACAGACAGGACACGAAACACATGGGACTGATAATTAAACAGAAACAGGACACAGGTGACCGAGACGCAGGGCACAGGCATAACATAAAACAGACTAGGGGTGACCCCTACTGGCCACCCCAGGGAACAGACAAACCAAAATCAGGGGAAACCAGGACACAGGAAAAACCAGGGAAAAAAGAACCAAAAACAGGACAAACAGGAACCAAAACCGGAACAAAACCACCACCAGACACCACCGTGACAGCACAGTGCAACACACAGTCTGAACACTTGAAATTGTTTCGCTCCATGGCATGAAAATTTCACTTTATGAGATTTTCTTACATTAATACAAATTCCCCTAGCCTGCCTATGGTCCTGCAGTGACTAGAAATGGCAAAAGGTGTAAAGAGTGCTTTGGTCATCCTGCTCCGCTGTTGAGAGAACAACAGCTCAGATGGCCCTGGAATTTTCCCCTTATGTCGTCTTAAAGGGAAAGGTTACCTCCCCTTTCTCATGCTTTGCCTGCCCAGAGAATTTCGCCCCACCTCCCCTAAAAAATTTGCTCCACCGACTGTCAATGTGATCGTGTGAGAGACGACTTTTTCCTGTAGAGACATCATGGCTTGCAAACGAGCGAAGCATTGCAGTTGCTCGGTGCTTAGATGTACAAATGAGCACAAATGTATTTTTTTCGTTCCTTCATGTGAGCCTCTGAAGAACCAGAGGGTTAATTTTATTTTCTTTGCAAATACACCAACACAACTTCCTAAAGTTTTGTATGTCTGTGCCAAACCCTTCCCCATCCTTCACCTTGCCCCACTTCTCTCCGCCTCATTATCGTTTAAAGCTACAGACACAGAAACGGCACGTCCTAGGGAAATCTCATTGTGGGACTGGCTCGAAGTGGCTGTAATTCTGCACCAAGGCTGAATTTTGGAAAGAGATTTCAGATACAGTATTAGGGGACCACTAAGACCTTTATAAAAGCATACAAAAGCAGCATATCATGGGACCTTTAACCCACTTACCAAGTGAATCAGTGGACTGCTGCCAGTGAGGGGCGCCCGGAGAGCAGTGTGTATGGGGACAGTTCTTTGCTCAAGGGTACCTCAGTGGTATCACTAGCAGACCAGGGACCCGAACCCACAACCTTCTGATCTCAGGGCAAATTCCCTAACCACTTGGCCACAACTGTTATACTTTGTTGAATATAACAAAGTCATAAAACACCTTGCCTATTGCAAGGGATAATGTGGTCATAAAACGATCATGTATAAATTATTTCTGACTGATTTTAGCATGGAGAAAAACATGTTGAAAAAAATTAAGGATTATGGGCTCAAAAATAATATTCGGTAATTACTGTCAAAAATGTGGGTTATAGCTAGGGTTTATTATTATTAATAAGGGATTATTATTATTAGATCATAGTGAGAAATCTAGGGACACTATAAAATTTTATCTATTTTTAGTATAGCATGTGTGTGTGTGTTTTTATTAATTTATTTATTTAATTTATTGAGTTTAGATATAGATCACCTCTCTTCACACGCACACGTGCACACACACACACACACACCTCTCTGAATGGTGAGAATTTGCTGTGCTACCACTGACAGCACTTCCAGGTCGATACGGTTGAACTCGTCAAAGCATGCCCATGCGCCACAGGACAGCAAACCCTGCAAAAACACAGAAAAAAACCCAACATAAATCAGAACATTGGAGGATATGAAGGATACGCCCTTCCTTGATCAATAGTAGATCTTAAAAAAATGTAATGCCCAGGTATAAGAGGCTATTTCTGACTTTAATCCACGCATCTCTTCTTACAAGATTATCAGTATATTTAATTTGCTGTAATAATTTCATTTTGTAAACATGTTTGTAAATGCATATGTTGCCTTTGTCACAAACTACTACTTTGAACACATTCTGATCCATTTTACAATAATAATAATAATAATAATAATAATAATAATACATTTTATTTATAAGCGCCTTTCACGACTCTCAAGGTCACTTTACAGAAGTTATAAAAGTTAAAGAATAGATACATTAAATTAAGAAGAGTTTATAATCAATGGCCTGTGTGGACATGCCAGAGGCAGAGGAAGTACAAAGAAATTATTTAAATAAGATTTTAACATGGTACCCACTTAAGTAAAATACTGTGTAAAAGTCTTCAGCCACCCATAATTTCTTCATAGTTTGCTTCCAAAGATCCAGACTTAATGTAGTCTTGAGGAACAGTTCTTCAGGCTTCCTGAAGGACTTTCAAATCAGTATACTGATGGTGCTGAAAGCTGAGTGGTTGGAACACCTTTATCTAGGCATCTTGCATCTTTAGACATTTGTTCCCATTTATTTCATTTAATCTACTCAATTTGCCAAAGATAAGACACTTTGACAGGTATGTAATAGTATATTGGCTCTAGGGTATTAACATAAAAGTAGACTAGTTAACTAGCCCTCTGAGAGAAGTCGACTAGTTGTGTTCTTTTTCCTCTCTCTGTGCGGGCGCTTATGTACACAATGCAATCTCTACCTCTGATTGGCTGACGCTGACACACGTTACGTGACTTAACCAATTATTATAGTCCCTTCATAAAAAGGCCGGTACCATTGGCAAGAGGGGAATCTAAACACAAAACCACAACAAGACGAGAGCCACTGCAGCAGAAGAGACAGACACATTACATGTGTGGAGATACTTCACTCTAGACACACAAACAGCACGGTGACCTGCACCGCAAGTCGGTGTTAAAGTACAGTAACAGTACCGCCGTTCTGCATGGCATCTGAAATGCATACGCTAGCTAACATGGCTAACGCTAGCACTGCACAGAGTCGTCCAGTCCAGAGGACGCTGAGTGGCGCTGGGGTTTAAGCTGTTCCACCTTTCTGCTGTACACTTAAATTTACCAGAATTTTTTACCAGTTTTGTTTTGTTTAATTGTCATGTTGACTGTTAACGTTATAGAGAACTTTAATAAAAGTTGCTCAATGTTGGACACCTGTGTTCCTCCGCTGCGTGTGTGATGACGTCATCAAACGA
>JBBPCX010068815.1:0-11863 GCA_037974365.1 Hydrocynus forskahlii
GGAACAGAGGGCAGAATTTATGTACAAATAATGTAACGAGTTTCATGATGTAGGCCTAAAATGAGCTTCCCCTGTTTCTCTGGCGTCGTCCTCAGTTAATTCTGACAGCTGTTACAGGATAGTTGAGCGCAAGACAGTAACGTACAATGGTAATTACATTTTTTTTTGTTTTTTTTGCCCTATTTGTGGGGGGGATGGATCGAGGTCTGAAGGAGACACATCCCCCGTCCCTGGTCCCATCTGCGCCCATGAGCCTAGGGAAACCCCTACAGCTTAGACGCTTCAACCCTTTCTGAGCTATGCGTAGGGTGTTTCTGCCGCGCTGGGTGCCACCAGGGGCGGTCTGGGACTAAAAAAACAGCCCTAGACTTTCTCCACCAGCTGCGCAGAAGTCTACGTTGGCTTTGAAATATGGATTTTACACCTGATAAATGAGTATGTTAGCGCCCTCTGCTGTTGTTGGCTGATTTCTCAGTTTTCCAGAACACACAAATTGCCAATCCGCCCTTGGGTGCCACTAGAAAACACGAGAGACAGAGACTCAGAGCTCACAAGGCTTAGATCCACAGGCCTACCTACTGCTCAGCGACAATGGCTATCCTCTAGCAGCAGGGCCATGAGAACCAGCACGAGACAATAATCACATACTTAACTAATGAGGGGAGACACTTGCAAACACAAGGGAACCCTGTTGACGTCAGTCTCAAGAGAACACGAGGGCTGAACGTCAAACAGATGCACCGCTTAGCAATGCACCAAACCAAAACAAACCTCCACTTGGACAGGGGGGCATGACAGGACATCTCCAGCTCAGTGGAGGCCCAGCAGAGGCTTCGCGGACGTGACAGTATAACGGTATAGTGAAATACTGCAATACAGTATTACAGTATGGTGAAATACTGCAATACAGTATTAGTACAGTATGGTGAACTACTGGAATACAGTATTACGGTGTGGTGAACTACTGGAATACAGTATTAGTACAGTATGGTGACATACTGGAATACAGTATTACAGTATGGTGAAATGCTGGAATACAGGTGCGTATGTAAACACAAATGTGCAAAACCAAAGATATGACTGAAAGATACATCTTGGATGCGCTGGGACGCATCGTCAGTGATGTGCCTGAGATCATCAGGTGTTTCGGGTCTTTCAGCATCAGACGTCCCCACTTTGATGGGCTCACAGAGTGCTCTCCAGCCTCTTTCTTGGCATTGGTCCACCAGCTCCTGGTACTTGGACCGCTTCCACTCGTTCGCCTCCTCAATGCGGTACGCCCATGGCACGGTCAGTTCGGTCAGCAGCACTTGCCTTGAAGAGACAGAGGAAAGCACGCTGTCTGGCAGCAGGGATGCTGATGTAATGTGATCTGGGAATTTGAGTTGCTTGCCCAAGTCTGTTCTGAATTGAGGAGGCCGGCTACTGTTTTGGGCTGTGACTGGGGTTGCTCTCCAGCCCTGACAAAGGCAATGTTCCTCCTGCCATGATGTTGCGTGGTGTTATTATTGGTTACGGCCTCGGAGACGGCTTCAGCAGCTACCTTTAGCACCTGGTCATGCCGCCAGCGATAGCGGCCCTCTGCCAGTGCTTTTGAGCAGCTGCTGAGGAGATGTTCCAGTGAACCTCCCCCAGAACAAGCTGGAGAGTCCCCCCTGCCCCAGACATGGAGGAACATCGTACACGGCTGGAACCATGAACTTGATGCGCTGGGGTTCTGCCAGACAGATTTCAGCCCAGGACACCTTCCTGACCAGCACCCCCTCCCACCTCATCCGTGCTCCCTGCTGCTGCATGCCCACCATCTTGCTGGTCCACAGTTCCTCGACTCTTGCCGCACTTCCTTCAGGACTAGTTGGTGTTTGTCCTTGCCGTGCACCTTCTCATAGTGAGGCTGGAGAAAACCCTACATGCCCAGTTGCCACTGTTCCCATCAAAGCTCTGTGCCTCAGCCGGGATTCTGCTGCGTCCAGGTCTTCCTGGGCTCTCCACTTTCTGCCTGTTTTCACCATTATTCCCGTTGATGCCAATTTCGAGTCCTTGGAGTCCCGATAGAGCATAGCCTCTCTTGTCCTAGAGACCCTGAACTCCTTGTCAAGACTGCTGAATGGGAGCTGGAGTTTGTTGGTCTGCCCATACAGAGCCGTGCTGCAGAGGCTGTGAGGAAGATCCAGCCATCTGCTGCTGATTCTTCTCTCCAAGGTTTCTACTGTAAAAAAAAAAAAGGAAAGCATGGCGTTTGTTTTACACTGCCGGCTCTCTCAGCTCTCTATTATCGGGTGACATGTGTTCAACATTTCAAAAACTGCACCATGCCTGATCCAGTCCTGGCCGTCTGATGCCGTGATTGTCTTGTCATGGCATCTGAAAGTAGCTTTTCATTGTAGGGATGGTGATCATACACTTTCCGTCTCCAGGCAGAAAAGAATTCCTCAACAGGATTGTCTGCATTTCATGCAGCGGTATTAGATGAACCCTAAACCAGTCCTTCACTGTGGCTGTGATGGAATGGATCATCGTCTCAAATAATTGCATAACGCTGGACAGTGACCCCAGCATCCTCTCTCCCTTCAGTCACCTGCAGCTATTGTGACATGTGACAACTTCATCTCTGTGAAGCTCTTCAAGGAATATAGTAAATCTTATTTGGCGTAGCTGTTAGGATGTGTGCTACAGGACTAGTTTCTGATACAGCAGCACACAGAGCCATGTTTGCACCTCTCTGTCCAGGTATCTGTACTGTTGCTCTGTGCCCAGTGACACATTCCTTCCAAGCCTCATGAACAGATAAGAGGCATACGAAATGAAGCAGGTCCTGCATGGAGTTACAGTAAACATATAGTGAATGTATAGCTCTGGTTCTTTATCTGTACATAACTATATCTCAGCTCCTCTACCCAGTCACTGTTCCTTTCACATGGCATTCTGTGAATTTGTTTCATGCTTCGGTTGTGACATCTCAAGACCCTGTCAGTAGTTGTTATCCAGAGTGAATGAATGTTGTGGAATGTTCGAAGTATCAATGCCACGCATGATGCGGAATGTTTGGCTGCACCCTTAGACAAGCCTTAGAGGAACCCTGCTTAATGACATTTGTTTTCTGATGTCTGTCATTGTCCACCTCTTCCTTTTCATCAGGCTCGTCCTCTCTGGCCTTGTTCCTGTCTATCCAGTGAAAATGAAAAATGATGTGAAAGCAATGTTAAGGTCTTTGCTGTTTTGCAAGAATGTTTTCTGTTGTGCTCAGATGTATCTGGAACAACAAAAAATGCATGAATGGCCTGATCACAGTAGTTAGGCACCTGAGATAACTATAATGTCTCCTCACACGGGACACCAACTTCAAGGTAAATGTAGGCTGAATCGGCTGATACATCTACATGTGTTTAAACTGATTTCTAAATGTGTTTAAAATGTGTTTAATCAATTTCAGCTATGTTTAAAAAAAAACTAACTTCCAGGGCCTGGTTAACTTTGATTAGGTGCAATGTTAGATATGCCCAGTAGATGTCAGCATGTTGTTGCAGCAGTGAAAATACTTCAGCCTTGCATGGCGCTTTGTAGCAACACTCTACAATAATACAATTTATTGTACTATCAGTTTAGTGTATCATTTGTATACCTATGTCAATACAACAATGACATCATCCAAATGTACAGTTTATATCCAGTAGAAATTCTGCATTCTGCAAAATCTTCAAAAACCTAAAAAGTATTTCTGTGCACATGTCAAGTCTGAATGATAAACCCACCTGACCTGCAACCTAGAGGGCTATAAACCTCCAATACCACCTTTGTGGTATTGTTTTAGTGGCACTTGAAGAGTTCTTAACCATGATACAAAAAAGAAGAAACTGTTTTTTTTTTAGCAAAGACAAAGACATTCAGACATTTTGATAATTTGACACTTTGACAGTTCCTCTTTAGTGGGGTTTAGGGGAGAGCTGGGCAAAATCTCATGTCAAGTATTTGAGTAAGATTATCTGAGCAAATATCCCACAAAGCTGAAATATAGATGAAAATGCAAAAACACTTACATTTATGAATTTTTCAACCTGGAAATGCTATTTTTGAAAGCAAAATGAGAAAAGCACATTTTAATACAATAAAACTGAAACATATATTTTATTTACATGATATCTATTTTCTAAGGTCTGTGTTTAAAGCTTCAAAAAATAATTGTTTATGCTATAGGTCTTAGTTGTGTGTGGATAACTGTGTTATTTCTAGCCTATAAATCTGGAAGAGACTTAGGAAAACAAAAACAAACAGAATGAAGAAAATAAAACAAAGGCATTGTTTTCTGATCAATAGAAATAACATATTTCATATATATATATATATATATATATATATGTGTGTGTGTGTGTGTGTGTGTGTGTGTGTGTGTGTGTGTGTGGCGACCGTTTCAGACACCAGGCTTTTGTATTCTTCTGTATTTATGATAGTAGTTGCCGTAAGAACGGATTCTAAATCAGGACTGTTGCGCCTGTGGTTGTCTATGAAAACAGACCCTGTTTTGGGTGATTTCTGACTTCTTGTGATTGTTTTAGCCTTGTATCTCCGGTGCTAAACAAAAGAAGCACATTTTTGACTCAAAACCTGTCTTGTCTGATTGACCACATCTCAGATCAGTGAAAATTATAAACCTGATATTCTGCTGAACCATTTCTTTGATATAGTTTGAAGCTGAGAACTTCAAGACGTTTGGTGAAAGATCTCTCTCTACCTTTATAACCCCCTGCACACTGAACAAACACTTGTCTGCTACACAACATGTAGTTTACACGTCGTTTGCCTCCCTCTGATATTTTACACCAAACAGAATATGTTTAACATGCTCATGCTTATCCTGCACACTTCTTCTGGATATGTTCTATGCAAACAAACTGAGTGACAACCAGTCATATTTTTGATATGTGGCACATCATATACCGAATACAAACCAAATGAAAGATATAAAAATAACTAGATTGCATTTTTGCAAGAAAATGCAAAGTATGATTTGGTGGTTGCTAAAAACCAGTCTTTGGAGACACACAAACATTACGGGTGGGTGGTAGTGGCCTAGTGGGTTAAACACTTCCCCATGAACCTGATGACCACAAAGTCGCAGGTTCAAACCCCCCACTTTCTACCACAGTGGCCTTAAGTGAGACACTTAACCCTCAGTGTCTGCAGGGGGACTGTCCCCGTAACTAATGATTTGTTAGTTGCTCCAGATAATATTGTCAACTAAATGCCCCCTTTACCCTTTATGGCCAAAAAAATCTGCACACACTGGGGCATCAAAGTGGCGCCTCTTCTGACTCTCTAGCCTGCAAAAGCGTGTATAAGCATCTGAGCTTTAGTGTCTTGAAGGCTGTTTATGCGCCTGCTGTGTGTTTAGCTCAACAGGACTGACTTGCTGCTCCATCTTTGTTGCTTTGCTGCCGCCATAGTCTTGATGTCACAATGCTCGCTCCGAGACTCTCTCTCCCTTATTACACTGTGGTGATTTTCCCCACCCCTGTCTCCACCCCATTACTGAGGTGACTTGACCACAAAAATGTTTTTTAAACAATCATCAACTGATCAAAAAACTGAATAGACTTGCAATGCACCAGATTTGAAAGAAGGTTTTTGTGTTGGAATTTTGCCAAAATTCAATACAGGCTCTGAGGAGAAGCAGCTCCAAAAAGAGGTGAAATAAAAAAAAACTAGATTGCGTTTCCGAGAGTGTGATTGCAGGGTTGCTGTAAAACCCAAATGTTGGTTTAATGGCCAAAAAGCCTGCTCACAGCAGGGTATTGAACCGGCAGCTCTTGTGAGTCTCTTCACTCAGTGAGCCACATTTTACTGCTCACACACGGATGGGGGGACGAACTTGCTGTTTATTACCAGGGCAGTTACGGTTAAGCCCACAAACAGGTAGGAAAAGCACACATAGCCAAGGTCACAGGCTGATTATTTTTAATCAAAGTGTTGTTGCCTCGCATTTGCCGCTTTGTAGCCGCTATAGTCATGATGTTACAAAGCTCACTTTTATTTTGCTAATAAGGGCAAACCCCCTCAAATCAGCCACTTTCGCTACCTCGACCCCAAAACCCACCACCGTCCCTGCCATCAATTCTGGTTCATTCGGCTTCATTTCAGTTGCAGTCACCACCCTCTCTGGTGATTATTTTTAGAGGTCATGAAGTGACACGTGTGACATCTGAAAGTGTAAAAACAGAAAAAAAGAAGTGTAAACAGATTTCTCGGGTAGGCTGTTTTAGTTCAGTTTTCCATTTTTGAACATTTATAGCTGAGACTGCAGGACAAAAATAAAGATGAAATCCAATCTGTAGTCAAACAAGACAACTGGAAAAACCCTTTCACTAAGATCCACTCAGTGGGAGAAAAATTTGTCCTGACCCAACGGGACCTCACCACTCACATCAGTTTCAGACAAAATTTCCAAATTGAGTGACATCCATGAAACATTGCTCCAGTTGGGTCTCTGGGCTGTTTTCTCAATGATAGGTGTGCTCGGTGGGAGATAGAAAAGAAATGTGATATAATTGGTTAATGTCTGTCCTGATGTCATTCAAAAATCTGAAAAGGTTTTGGAGGTGGGGCATAACTCGTTTCAGTGATGTGATATGATGAAGATGACCAAGAACATGAACTAAAGAAGCTTGAGGAAGACTTTGAGAATTCTCTTCAATTAAGAGACATGTCCTGGCCTGTCCTGGCTTAAATGATAGCCCAGCCTCCAAAATGAGTCAGTCACTGCCTTGAAATGAACCATGCATTTGCATCTGCATATTTCAAATGATCTTACTATAATACTATGTGTGTGAGCTGTAGTTTTCCACAACATTTATGTTTGGGTATTTTTACAATAAAAAAGAAAAAAAAAAACCACAATAACAACCACCTAGGAACAACCCCAGTTACTGTACCACATTTTCCCCTAGAAATACATCTAGTTTATTATTACTATTTAATTTATTTTATTACAGTTGAGGCACTGATAGATATTTCTTATATGTTTTTAGCTATTGCAAAATCAGTAATTAAATAGTTAGCTAATTCATTCATTTAACATCCTGCGTAGTTTGCCCCAGTTTCAGGGAACTTTTATTTTGACACTCCCAAGTTCGCCCTTACTTTCTCCTATGACTCCGATTAGATTCTCCTGGCCCTTGTTCGGTCCCTCTTTATTTAGCCACCTCTACCAAGAGACTGGCCTCTGTCCACCCTCACTACTACCCTTACTATACTTTTTTCTCTCCAATCCTTTCAGTTTCCTGATGTGTTTGTTTATGCCTCCTTTCTTGTTCTGGTTTTCAGTTACGTGTGGCTCGTCCTCCCATGTATGTCTCAGCTATAAAAGTCTTTCTAGTGCATCTAGGTCACATTGGCCTTGCTGCTCAGGTCTTTGTGGCCTGCCCTTTCTACTTGTGGGTGTCTCCTTGTCAGCTGCCTTGGACTGGGAGAGTACATGGTGTGCAGGTCCCTCTCATAATGAGCATGAAGCCTTTCCTTGAGACGAGTCCCGGGGAAAAGGCTTGATTTGTGCCGTGTGCCGTGGCACATGGTATGTAGTGGGCACCTTTTGTGTGATAGGATGGCAGCCCCAAAAGGGAGTTCCATGATGGCGTCTTGCTTAGTGCCACACAGGGTTGCGTGGCCTTCTTGCCGGACAGATGTCTTCTAAGAGATAAATGGCCTTGGCCATCAATGAGCTCATGGTCCCATGGGTGCTTGGTTTAAGTTGGCCCCTTTGTCAGAAGAGGGTTCGGCTGGCCCCTAGTCCTGGGACTGCCCCACTGGGTCTTTATTAGATTTGTGTTCATTCCTGTCTGTGTACTCTTTAAGGACTATAGCCCATCTGATCTAGCCTGTTTGATGTCTGAACTGTATTTGAACCATGTCTACTGTAGGTGTCCCTCTGTTCCCAATCCTGTTGTCCCTTTGTCACTCGAAACATTGCTCCTTATCCTTTCTGTGGCCTGTTTTCCGCATTTTGTCTCTGACAAACCAAGTTTCACTGCTCCTGCGTATGCATCCTGTTCTCTACATCCCCACCATCCTGTCACTCAACAAACCCTTTTTCCATTCTTATTTGTTATTTACCTTGTTAGTTTTCTAGGCAGCAGTGTATTATTTCAGAATGAAATGAAACTGATTCTAAAAAATAAGTATTTTTTCAGAATGAAATAATTAATTAATGAATCATAACAAAATCATGTTTTTCTTTCTCAATTCTTTAATTGTTAGTCTTCTAGGTGGTGTGTAAGCTCAGAAATGAACAGATCTGGGTAATGACAGATTTGGGGAATGTAACTGATAAATCACCCAGTTCATTACAAATCTTTTCCTTTTTCTTTTCCTTTGTTAGCTTGCTACCGATACAATTAACTAATTGGATTGGAGGGACCTAATTATTTAGCATAAATATGGAGGAATTGCTTTCACTGTGTTCATTCATTTTTCCTGTGGTTCATTCATTTTTCCAGTGTTCCTTTGTGATGCTAAAGCTAATGGAGTTGGGGGTTCTATGCTCCTGTTAGCAACATGCTAGCCTTGAACCTTTCCATCCAGCAGATTAGCCTTCATGCACAAACTCTTACGATACAGTAAAGTGCTTCCCGGCCTGGGTCTGAGGAACATCCAGGTGTTTAAGCGTTAAAGTGAAACCTGTGTTTCCTCTCTGAGAGGGGCCAGGCAGAGACATGAGACATGAGGGGTGACTGAAAACTGTTCTGCAACGTCAATGCCTTGCACAGCACAGGAAACCACAGACGTACTGCAGACGGGAGGGTTCAGCTACAGGCCCATGTTTGCCGTTCTCTTCTGAGGAGCTTCAGAGAGCGACATAAGTACCTTTCCTGTCACAGGTGTGAACTGCATTGGATAGCACAGCCAATCAGAAAGCTAGCACTCAGTATACAGTGGCCTTTCATGTGGCGGGCTTTTGCAAAGATTATGGGTGGGATTAGGTCACTCTTATGTACAAGATGCTCAACAGTGTGACATTTATTACAATATAAGAAACACCAAAACCCACCTGCACTTTGGCTCTGATTTCACCCCAAACTCTGTTCCAGAGACCACAATCCTTTCCTAGGTGGTCTTCAGTAGCTGGTTCATGGTGGCAGTCCTCAACCCTTTTGTCAGTGTATAAGAGTTTTTTGTTTCCACCCCTGGACAATGGTTAGCATCTTCAAAAATGTTTGAGGGACATAATCAACCCATATACTATGGAAATATCCATTATCTCCCACCTGCTTCCCCTCTTACCAAGAGAGCTGTAAGCAAAAATATACATAATCACTTCATATCCTCATATCCTGTGGAGCACAACCTTCTAAAAGTAGGCTCTATTTGTGAATGGAAGTCCAAGAGAGCATAACTGTCCTCTCTCTCTCCTGGTTGGTAGGGTGGTCCTTCTTCCTCCCCTCAGTGTGATGCTTGGCAGCATACTGACTGGCATAAAATAATTAGCATGTCAATGCAATTACGTCTAGAACTTGGAAATACAAGGTGGCCTAAAGATAAATCGTCATTCAACAGATCTAACTGTGTGATGGACAAATGAAACGCGATGGGAGTTGTGTAATGACAGTGACAGCAACATTGTTCCTCTTGTGTATGGCAACACTATTTACATCCCTGATTTGTGGGGCTATTGTGAGGTTCGATGTTTCTGAGGATGAGACATAACCGCCAAGGAAGCATGAGCGCTCAGCTCTCGGTTCCTCATTTCCAGCATATGAAAGTGAATGGCAATGGCAACCGCAACACCTGCCCGAACATCCTGCAGCATTACCTACAGTGTGTGTTACCATACTGAGGACTGTGGCTGAACTCCCAGGAGGAGTTTGCCTGCTGTAAGGAAGTGGAGTCACTGTACTGTTAAACTGGACAGCTCTGAGCTAGCTTAACCAATACTGTGCAAATTTATCTGTGAATGATCTCAGCTGATTAATTCATAAGGTAGTGGAAACCTAATGTACCCAGTTTTGTCCACTTTATCCAGATGTAGACGCGTTTTCTTCTGCAACTTTGCACCACAGCTACAAGGCTAATGTAGCTAACACATAAATGGCATTCTTAGAATCAGCATCAGGGTAACTGAAAGCACGTGAGCAGGGCCTTCGAAAACGTATTCTTTGAAACTTATCGGAGTCAATTGCTTAGATGGATCATGCACCTGATGTACAACCTCCTATTTACAAACAAACATGTAATTCATTAAATTCTGCTTAAAGTCGCATTTTTTTTTCTTTCAAGGTTTTTATTCGCACCTTTGGTTTGATTTTATAGCTGACATCTCACCCCAAAGAATGTGCTACAACGTCCTACTTCGCCTTACCCTTTAATTCTGTGAAAACACATAAACACATTTCTGTGCATGTATACATGGCCCCACAACCAGACACGCTTCACGCTTGCATGCCTAAATGGCTGCGTACCACAAAACACAGGACGTGGTGCAAAGGTGTGAAAAAACATCAGGTCATGTGACGTGAGCTGTTAAGCAGGCTAACGCAGAGAAAAAAGGTCACTCGTGGTGCCGTTGCCGTTGTGATTATCTACTTGTCTGCATTTCACAACATGGAGTGTACAGGCATGTGCATCCCAAAATTAACAATTAATAATATGATTCATAACATATTAACATACTAACATGAAACAGCCACTTGTTATCAATTTAAATGCTTTTTGCTATATATGTGTACATATAGGGTTTATATTGGATTTATTTTGTTATTGTCTCTGTGTCTCTGTACATCTGTGCAGTTGTAACATAAACAATCTGCTCTAAGATCAATAAAGTTTACTGATTAATATATAGTGAATATATGTATATATTTTATGTACATATGTATGTATTTCTATTGTCCACTCAACAACAAAAGTTGAAAATCTGTCAAATAAAACCAATTTCCTTTAAAAGATGAAAGAATCTGTAACAGTGCAGGTCTGACTCCTATTAACTGGTTGGGTGGTGATGCAGAGTCAAGTTCTAGACTGTCCTTTAAATGCACTTTAAATGCACTTATTAACTGTTTCAGGACTTAATAGCTCCTTTAAATATCTAACACTTGTCTGGTGACCCACAGTAAAATTATAATAATATTAGGGAGCTTTTTGTAGGTCAGTAGTTTTCTGGCATTTTCTGGCTAATAAATGTACTTACATGATGAACATACTGTAAATTAATTTATTAGAAAAATAATTAGAGTTTGAGTTTGTTTATAGTAAATATTAAGTGAGTGACATGCAAATGTAGAAAATCTCAGTGTGTGTGGATGCGTGCATGTGTGAGATTTTCTACATTTGCATGTTGCACACTTAATATTTACTAAAAATAAACTATATTCTTCCCATCTGTGCAACAAATATAATCTGAAACTAAAGCATGGCATCTGAAACTAAAGCATATGAGGAGTCATTAGGGTGAGTGGTGCCAGCTGTGAAAATGAATATAATTAAACATAAGTTACTCACTGAATTCAATGCTGTTTGAATTTGGAAAGTTATTCATATAAATGTTTTTTGTATCACTATGTTATAAAATACCATAAAATTGAAACACAAAATGCTCAGTTTCTCAGTTTTTATCGGCATCATGGGTGCATATATAAACAGTATAAACAGCTGTGCCTTAGTTTTTAAGAACTGCTGACAATATTTTTCCTAATATCCAATGACAAAACATCAAATTACGAGAAATTATGCAGCGTTTACAGAACTTGAATAATTCAAAGAAACGAATCTCTTGTTCACTCTTTAATAAAATGGCAATAATTACCTTCTAGTAGTGTTTCACCATCCAACTGGTCTCATTGTGAGAGGAGAGTGTCGATTACAGCAGTGTTTTTATACT
>JBBPCX010068816.1:0-11863 GCA_037974365.1 Hydrocynus forskahlii
TCTGCAAGGGGCCTCTTTCACATCCTGCCTGGTCTGAGAATTCCCTCACCCTCTCTCTTTTTCATACAGACATATATGGTTAACATAAAGAAGTATAACGTAGTATTAAGAGCGAATCAAAAATTTCCTACTACAACGCCCTGCCAGTTCCATTTTCATTCGGGATGAGAGCCCTTCGTAATACGCGGTGCAGAGGGCCGCATCGCTCCAAGTGGTTTGCACCGCGAAGGTCCGCCGTGTACTTGGAGACGGGTCGATCCCCTTGGCGCAGGTAATACATCTTAGAATCCACCACCACCTCGCTCTCAGGATGTTGGAATGCGGTCTTGAGCTGCTTGGTGAATTCAGAGTAGGAGTAGGCGACGTCTCCGCCGGATCTCAAGACCACGGTAGCCCACTCAGCTGCCTGCCCCGTCAGTAGGGACGTGAGGAGTGCGATGCGGCTCTGATCCGTAGGGTAGCGCTGTTGCTGGAACTCAAACAATAGAGATAGGTTGGTGAGAAAAACATTGCATTTCACTCCCGTCCCATTGCATTTTACTCCCGTTATCAGGTAGTGCTATTTTTGGATATGTAGTTGGAGGAGCCGGAGGGGGAGGGGGAGGAGGTTAGACCGCAGGTTGGGAGGTATGCTCAGCAGAACGATCCTGGAGAATCTGTCGCAGGGTGGCAACCTCGGCACAGAAATTTACCACTTCCTGTTTCAGATTCACCATTTCAACTGCTGATTGTGAGCAAGCGAGACCCGCTGGGCTTCCATTCTTCCATTCTGTCACGGTTGAGACAAAAATGCTGAGTATCCGGTTGCCCAAATGTGGCGTGACGGAAAAGCCCAGTCACGGATAGCACAAGAGAGCTGGTTAATCACGCATTTACTTTGAGAACGCTCCAGAGAGGAGTTAAGATTCCCACCAAAGGAACCTGCGTTCTCAACACACATACAGAAAGTTAAGAGAGAGAGGGACTCAAGCGAGTCGTAGTACACGGTACCGGAGGAGGAGATGACATGTTCGTTGGGGCATGAACTCCAATGTCTGTATGTGGAGGAACTCTGATTTCCGGTTTAAATACTCTAGATGTGAGTCATTTCCGAGACCGATTGACGTCACGTGCTCTGGTGTGTGTGACAATTTTCGGAAATTACAGCTTGATGGAAAAAATAAACACAGATTCATATTTATGAGCCAGAATAACAAGAAATAGCAAAATAACCAGCAAAAATGTCCAATAAGTCCAAAAAGAAAAAAAAAACAGGTGCATGTAATCGTGAGCAAGCAGTGCCTTTTCCATGTTTTTCACATTCCTGAAGTTTTTAGCCTTGGAAGTGCAGACTCAAACCTGCTGATGCAGAGTTTAAAACAAATATAAATGTGATTAATTATGTAGGATCAAATATTCTGATCCATTTAAGAAATGATCACGAGATTCACGATTCTTTAGCTGCCACATGCTTTGACTTTGGAGAAGCAGATGTGCAGGAAACATATGACCCCCAAACACCTCTTGTCACAGGCCTTATCTCACCAGCCTCAATAAAAGATCCAGCTAATTTAAACAACAAAGTAAACTCTGCCCTCGCCAAATGGGGAAGGTTCAAAAGGCCAGCTGATTGCCCATTTGACAGCCATTAAACAAACAAAGACCCAGAAGCTAAGTCTCCGCAAGTGTTATGACACCCCATCTGCATTCTTGAGACCCCTGACACACACACACACACATTTACGCCTCTCCCGCTGCAAGTCTCAGTGAAAAAGAACAAAGGAAATATTCCTGCAAGTACCAGAAAACAAGAGACATTCACTTTTATTTCTTGTTTTTTTAAGCAGGGCCATAAATTGGACCCTGACAGCCGCATGAACAAAGAAGATTTCATCCATTTTAACCGAACGCTTACATGTATAAGATTTAGGATTGGGGAAACACAACCACTGTATATTTAAGCAACCTTTCTTTTGGTTTTATTTAACTGTTTGTGTAACTAAGTAAGGGTGTATTCAAATGTATTTGTGAATCAAGTCACAAGTCTATGAATGTTCATCCAAGTGTGTACATATTTGATGTCTACGTAAAGCTCAAATTATGACCTGGACAGAATTACCAGTTTCAGTTACAAATTATGAACTGTTCAGAACTTTTCTATAAAAAGGGAGTATCTGGACATTCCAATGAGTCGTAAAAGTGGCTTCTCCCTTTAGTCTGAGGGTCCCAAGGGCCTTTTGCTGATTGGCCAAGCTGTGAAAGGTGGGGGCAGTTTCCCCCCCTTTGTTCTGAAGCATAAAAGACCAAAGTCACAGGACACTCATGGTGCAGAATCGAGCAGAAAGGTGAGCAGAGCGGAGCAGAAAGGCAGAACAGCACGTGGAGACAAGAAGAACAGCCGGTCAGAAGAGCAGAAGAAAAGCCAGACCAGAACAAGCCTTCCAGACCAGCCCTCTGCTCCCCTGCTTCATCTACCTTGAACTCTTCCAAAGCTTCAAGAACTCTGCAACTTCAAGAAGTTCAAGCTGCATCCCATCCTGTTGAACTCTGAGCAACTTTTTCATCGAACTCAAGCAACTCCTCTGAGCCCCCAGATCAAGGCTGAAACTGACTCCAACCCTCCTGAGACCCCAAATCAGCGAATAAGTATAACAGTTACTTTGTCATTTTGATGACTTTGGTGCGAAGGGTTGTGTTGTTTCACGAAGCCACTGTGCAGTAAGCTTATTAATACCATCATCCCATCAATACTCACATTTATCTTATTGTGTTTGTGTGTTTTGTGTTTGTCTAGCGTGGTAAATAAATGTTATTTATCGTGACCAGTGATTCAGTTTCTTTTCAGATAAGGTGAAGTCACTTCTCAGCTTCGATCCGTTACCTGAAGCTCATTAGAATAATAATCATTAGCTAGTACCCCTTTCCAAGTAACCTCTTTCTAAAAGCGAAGCTCCTCTTAACCGCGCAATTAAGAAAAGTTTAAAGGGTTAATTTCTGTACTCCTGCTGAAATATTTCGCTGGCTGAATAGCTTGTGCTGGATTCCTTAATAAACCCTGCTTGATAGGAAACACCTAAATAAATAATCAATTAATTATTGATGATTTATTAATCAATTAATAAATATAAGAGTGGATCAGCCTAAACTGATTCTGGTGGAGAATATCAAAATTAAACATAAATTCTAAATTATAAAATCCCCTACAATTACAAAACATTACACAGTGACTGAGGGAGTCACATTACACAGACCAAGAGCAGCACCTCAAGACTTGTAAACAAATTAACCCCTTTTCACACTAATCATAAAATACAAATGCACAATGTTTAGTAGGTTCCTCAGTTCAACCTTGAATTTTAAGAATTTATATTACATAAAAAATAGGAAATATTTTCATTTCAATTTCAGTTTTAATGAAAATATTTGATTAGATTTAATAATAAGAATATCAGAGAAATCCATTTCTGTTCCATCAGCCATTAGGAGGTATGCAGAAAGGTGTTAAAATACTTTGCACTTTTGATGTCTTTTTCACAGTGAGATTCCTATATATATAAATAATACTGTATATCACAAAAAAGGGCCTCATTTGTAAAATATGAGGCCTGGAACTCCTGAGACATGTCAGTGGGGCAGGGAAAGGTCTCAGAAGAAAAAAACAAGAGAAAACAAATCAAACAAACATGCATCTCCCAGTATGGGCTATCGACATTTTGGAGCTTACAACCAATGTGTTAAAAAGGCTTTTGGGTGCGCACTCTTTTGTGGGGTGGTTTATAGTCTTGTGGGGGAGGAGGGGTGTGCTGGTGCTCCTGCACCTATTTCCTGTGACAAAATGGCTTACACTTAGACACACATACAAGGGCATAGAAAATACAAAAAATGTGATTTGTTGTGTAAAATTTGTTTGAGTGTTTGGAGTTTTGTTGTTATTGTTGTTGTTGTTTTAAGGTTACTAGAAACTTTTGTGTTGTAAATTTGTTTCTGTATGTCTTGTTTCTGTTTTATATTTTTATTATTATCATTATTATTATTATTAATTGTTTTTTTTCACTGTGGGGTGAAGTGTAAGCTCTGAGCGGCTTTAATGACTGTTTTTGTAAAATGAAACTACAAATTAAAAATAAAATTGTCCTCCAAAGAGGGGGGTGGTGGCAGGCCAAAAAAAAAGGAAGGTTGTGGGCTTGAATCCAGGACAGCCAGTGGCACCACTGAGGTACCCTTGAGCAAGCTACTGTCCCCACATTGCTCCCCATGTGCTGCATCGCAGGTTCCTCACTGCTTCACTTGGTGAATTGGTTAAATGCACAGAAAAAAAACACTGTGTGGTGTGTTCACATAACAAAAATAGCCACTTTATATAGGGGTTCGCAAAACCCATTGGGCCCAAAGCCCAAAACCCCACCACTGTCATTGGCTCACCCCAAAAACTACAACAAATACAACAAAAGCCATTCATAAAAATCATGCTAAATATGTGACTCATTCCAATAGCCAATCAGGATTCCAATTTTACCAATAACCACTGCTAGGAGATGTCTGCCAAGCAGACATTGATCATTCATCGCAGAAAAGTAACCAAACACACTGTATAACAATATATAATACAATAACTACAAACAACTCCAACTCTGAAAAGTGAGCATATGTTGTGACAATGTTGTTTCTCTTGCAGTGAGTTTAGATTTCTTTATGATTCTTTGAGGTTTGTAGCAGCACCTGCTGTGGGGGACTTTTATGGGGATTTTTAATGTACTATCATGACCAGTGATGGCTGGCTGGAAGGGAGGGCTAAAACTTATATCAGTAGCTCAAACACTGTACCAAAACATTTGAGAGGCACTTCAAATGATTACTGAAGGACTCTGTAAAGCAGTAATATACAAAGTAATAAACCAATTCTTGTTTAGATCACCCTAGTGTGACCTGAAAAGCACTTTATATAGTGAGCATTCTGGTCCAGTTCACCGAACTCATTGTGGAATTACTAAAGATAGACCGGACTGTGTGTTTATTTAGTAATTATAGATACATTATATGGTCAAAAGTATTGGGACACACCACTTAATTATTGAATTCAGGAGACCCCTTAAAGGTGAAAGGCAATCTTAATTCTTCATTCCAAGACAATTTGGACAATGCCATGCTTCCAACTTTGCGGACACAGTTTGGGGAAGTCCACTTGCTATTCCAGCATGCCTGTGCTCCAGGGCACAAAGCAAGGTCCATAAAGACATGGTTGAATGTGTTTGCTGTGGATGACCTTGACTGGCTCATGGTCAGCTGGAAGTTGATCTGAGCTGGAGGGTTGGTTGACGCAATGACTAACCAATCTCTCTCTACCTGTTTCCTGTTTATATAGGAAGCAACACGCTCATTTCTGATTCCTCTTGCACGTCTTCACTTTCTATGAGAGCGTTCTCAGATTATCTGCGTGGGTTACCCCCTCACTCGCGTTCTAGCCACGTTTGGGTTCACCATCCACGCCACACTGGGCTAACAGCCAGTGCCTCATTCGTGAGAGAATGACTGAGCCCACAGCTGTGAACCCAGGGGAGTTTGCCACTCTGTGTGACATTGTGGCTGGGCAGGGAGCTATGATTGATGGGCTGATTTGGGAGGTTGCGGCTCTGCAGGTGGCTCTCCATGAGTCAGTAGTCACCCGTGGGGAGCTCACTCAGCGGCTTGCTACTCTTGAGGAGGCTCATCAGGAGCTGCTCTCCCAACCCCCTGTACCTCAGGTGGCGGCCCGGTCTCCCCTTTCCCCTTCCTCTTCCTCAGAGCCCAGAGCCCCATACTGCACTCCCAGAAAAGTGGAGTGGGGAAGATGGAAGGTGCGATGTATTTTTGACTAACGTTAACCGTGTTTTTTGAGGTCCAGCCTTCTCGTTATAACACCAATCGGGTGTTCTCGTCTCCCTGCTCACCGAGCAGGCAGTGGGCCATGGTGGTCCACAGACCTCACTCATTCATATCCAGAGTTTGTCTGCCAACTCAGGACATACTTGCTGGGCGTGAGCTCCCAGTAACTTTGGGAGGTTGATTACAGCTTTGTATGTACATCGTTCAGCACATGAGCTCATGCCCGAGGCCAGCCCCTCACACCCTGCCACCTGTCCTTGGACACCAGTCGCGCCCAAGCCTGCTGTAATCTGTTCCTCACCTCCTACTGTGGATCACTCCGGAGCCAGGGAACCCATGCAGTTAGGGCGCGCTTTTCTGACACCGGAGGAGAAGAACAGATGCTATCGCAAGGGCCTCTGTGCCTATTGTGCTTCCCCCAGTCACCATCTGCCCTCTCCAGCTGGGAAATGGTTAGTTGGAGTAGAGTGGGATAACGGTCGGTAAGTTGTAGGTGAGAGCCTGAAGACTGGGTAAGGTCCTCCCCCTATTTACCTGGTCTTCAGGCTCTCAACTCCAACTTACCAAACACTTTCTGCTTTACAGTTAAGAGCTAACTCCATCTGGGCCACGAACGGATCGTAGCCACCACCTTTGTGGATTCGGGGGCAGCTAATAACTTTATCAACTGTGCTTATGCTGCCCAACTGGGGTTGAAGATAGAGGCGTCATCTCAGCCGATTCACGGTCAACTCCACCATTGACGGTCGACCCCTGGCCAACAGCCCCATCACATCTCAAAATGCTTCCTTAACCTTCAACATCGATGGCCACATTGAGAAGATTCAACTTCTCCTCACCACCCTATAATCACCTCCCATTCCCCCAACACCAAGCAGTTAAACCCCAGACAGGCGCAGTGGGCTCTGTTCTTTGAACAGTTCCATTTCCATCTCTCTTATCACCCAGGGTTGAAGAACACCAAGGCTGATGCCAACACAAAGCCACACCTGTGAAGCAGCTGTCAGCCCAGGGGTTGTCTTCACTGGCAGAGTTTGGAAGGCCTTCTGCCATCTGATCAATACCACCTGCAGTCTATCCTCAGGATTCCACCCACAGACTAATGGAGTGGACCAACCAACAGCTGAGGCATTTTCTAAGATGCTTTGTGGTGGTTTGTCAGCACTCCTGGGCCCACTACCTCATATGGGCTGAGCTCTCCCACAACCTTCACTCCTCCACCACCATGGGGCTCAGTCCTTTTAAGGTATGCCATGGTTTCTTACCTCCGATGTTTGAACATCAAGAACTGGAGGTTGATGTACCGTCGGCCCAAAAGCTGGTTCACATGTGCTGGTGGCTCTGGAACCAGGCCTGTTCCTCCATCCAAGGTTCAGGGTTCAAGGTTATTTTATTGTCATCAGCAGCTGTGTACACGTACAAAGTGAGATGAAACAAGGTTTCTCCATGGACCACAGTGCAACATACAACATTCAACAGAATGCAGGTTACAACAGATGGTGGACAATAGGCAGGAAATGTGGACATTACATAAACCTTCTGGAGTGATAAGTATTGCCCTATATGTATGATTACTGCACAGGAGGCAGTAAGCAGCCTTGAACAGAGTTCCAGGGAGAACAGAACACTACAATAAATAGACAATGTTGTGGAGTGGGGATGTGATTGTGATGTGAAACTTATTTTACCAAAATGAGAATATTGCACTAAATATACATATTCTTACTGCACAGGACAGTTACCAGCATAGAAAAAACAAAATGAGCAAGTGTAGAATTATAACAGTGACTGGTCTTTAGGATGCCTGTACTGGCAGTAAACAGCGTTAGAGTAAAGTGCAGGTGCCAATTGAGAGTCCAGAGTGTAAAAAAAGTGGACATTTTAAAAAGTATAAATAGTATAAAATCCTCATTTATTTCACTGAAATATGCTGGTCAACCAGGAACTAGACACTTATATGCATTTATGTGCGTTTGTGTGCATTCAGGGCTCTGATGGCCTGTGGTATATAACTGTTGAACAGCCGTGCAGAACAAGAATGGAAGCTTCGATACCGTTTGCCAGAAGGTAGAAGGGAGAAAAGTTGGTAGAAGGGAGAACAGTCCTTCACAATGATTCTGGTTCTGTTAAAGCAGCGGGTTTGGAAAATGTCCTTCACGGGGGACAGGGGAACACCGATACCTTTCTCAGCTGCTCTCACTAACCGTGTTACAGTTCAGAACAGTGCGGTTCCAACAGGCCAGTTCCAACGGGCCAACCAATTTTATGCCAGCCAATATCACCACCAGCACTCTCCAGGGCGGTTGTTCCATGTTGGTGACATGGTCTGGCTTTTGACTCAACACATCAGTTTCCACACAGAATCCAGGAGCCTCATGTCATGTTATACTGGATGCTACAGGATCTCCCACTAGACCAACCCTGTCACCTATTGGCTCCAACTGCCTGCCTGTCTATGTATTCAGAGTTTTCCATATATCTCAGTTAAAACCTGTCTCCCTGGTTCACCTTGTCCCTGCCCCTACCCCTCCCCGTATCATTGACAGTGGTCCTGCATGTTGGATCCTCGACTCACGTCGTCGGGGCTATGGCACCTAGTACCTGTTGGACTGGGAGGGCTACAGTCCTGAGGAGCAGTCTTGGGTCCCAGCCCATTTCACACTTGACCCTTCCCTTATACAGGACTACCATCCCCAGGTATCCTCCCAGCCAGGTCCGTCTAGTGATGGTCCTGGAGGGGGGTACTGTCACATACACTAGTCACGTGATGTGCAAGAGGAATTGGAAATGAGCACGTCACTTCCTATATAAACAGGAAACAGAGAGAGGTTGCTCAGTCATTGAGTCAACCGTCCCTTTGGCCCAGACCAACTTCCAGCTTACCGGAAGTACTCCGGTTCCTTATTATTATCTCTCTTGCTGTGTGTGTGAGTGAGAACGTTAATTCCCAGTGGGGATTTTCACTCTCTATGAGAGTGTTCTCAGAGTAACTGCGTGGGTGACCTCACTCGCGTTATAGCCGCATTTGGGTTCACCATCTATGCCACACTGGGCTAACAGCCAGTGTCTCATTTGTGACACAAACACCTTTGGGATGAACTGGAATGAAAAGGATGAAGCCAGGCCTCATTCAGCATCATTGACTGACCTCATTAGTGCTCTAAAGAATAAATGGGCTCAAATTCCCACAGAAATGCTACAAAATCTTGTGGAAAGCTTTCTAAGAAAAGTGAAAGCTGTTATAGCTGCAAAGGTGGGACCAACTCCATATTAAAGTCTATGTATTTGAATGCAATGTCATTAAATTCCCTATTCCTGTCATGGTCAGGCATCCCAATACTTTTGTCCATGTAGTGTATACATAATGAATTGTTAAGGTGCCATTTACATTAAGTTCTTAGGAGAATGTTAATCTTGAAAATGTATAACAAAAAATCCATCATGATGTCTTGATATTATGAGTTCTCTCCCTTACAATTCAGGGTGCTCTCTATAAGTATCATCAAGAACCAATTGATGGAATCCTATTGAAGAATGGCATTCTATCCATCCAGACACTCTGTAGCAATGATCATTACCAGAACATGGAACTATCAACACTTTATGTACTTTAAAACAGATTTTGTTTTTATGGAGTCATTTCCTTTTCCTTTTGATTTACTTTATGACAAGAACTTTGTTTTGACTGAGCTCCTTTAATTTGTGCCTTTTAAAAAGCACATTTTGTTGAATAAAAAAAGTTGTTAAATTGTCACTGTGGTGTCACTTTCATGTTTTCTAACATTATTAGCTGATTATGATTGTGTAGTGGGCCGACATCAGTATTTCACTTTAGAAATTATTTTGAGTGCATTTCCCACATTTTGAGTTGAAAAATATTGAAAAATTTTAGTGTAGTTTCCAAATTATATGAGTTGAAAAGTATTGAAAATTTTTAGTGAATTACTCCCCAATTATAAGTTGAGGAATATCAGTAATTATAAGATAATATTGAGATAATTTAAGGCAACTGTAAGTATAAGTTTTATTTTATGTAAACTTAAAACATTTAAAAATATCACTAAATTATTTTTGTGTAATCTGTTGCAAAATAATTTTTGAGTTCTGTGAACTTATTAGGGTTTACAGTGCAGAATACCTGGTTTACTTTCAGGAGCGGTGGGTATAGGTCGTGTCCGAATGGTACCTGCCACTCTCTAGTGGCAGTTGCCACTCATCTACCGCGGCAGGCACTGTACCCGAATGGCACCTGCCACTGTTAAGCGCCACTAGCGACAGTACAGTCATTGTTTTCTCAAATATGATCTTAAAGAGATCGACAATCAGCATTGTTCTTAGCCATACAACATCTTTCTTAGCCATACAAACATCACACAAGTGCTCTTTTTATTTACGTATTCCTGTCTAGCGGAGCCGATGCACAGAATGTCTGATTTACTTCCAAAAGCGTGGGTAGGTGCCTCTCTACCGCCAGGCACTGTATCGAACGACACCTGCCACTCCTCTGTACCCAAACAGCACCTCCCACTGTTAAGCGCCACTGGAGACAGTACAATCGTTGTTTACTCAAATATGATCTTAAAGAGATCTACAGTCAGTAACAACATCATTCGTAGTCATTTGTAGACATTAAACAAGTCCTTATTTATTTATCCAGTCTATCATATAGCTGATGCACAGAATATCTGGTTTACTTCCAGAAGTGGTCGGTGCCTCTATACCGCGCCAGGCACTCCGAATGGCACTGCCACTGTTAAGTGCCACTAGCAACGGACGCTACGTGCCTTGAGGGGTGCCGGTGAAGTCACTTACTCCTGCCAGTTGCCGTTTCGGGACTGAACCCTCTCTTACATTACATGACTACTAGATGTAAAATGTACATCGTTTTACAAATGAAACAAACATGTCTTTTGCATAAAGCCTGAGACTGAAAGACACACATATTTTGTACACACACATATATACACACACACAGAGTAATCCCCCACTTTTCATGGGGGTTACGTTCCAAGAGCACCGGTGTATAGCGAAAAAAGCATTGTTGTGTTTTGGGAAAGAAATGCCTAAAAATGCCTATTTTTATAGTGTAACCCCATAAATATGCCCCAAATATGCTCCCAAAACACTTTAATTTTATTTTTAAACTACAATTTTATACATTACCCTTAACAAAAATATAAAGGTAAGCACATACTGTAATTCATGCACGGGCATTTTCTTTGGTATGCGCTGTCGTTTTCTTTGGTATAAACAGGTAAATACAGTGATAATTTCTTTTGTAATAAAAATACAGTAAAATGCAGGTGTAATCACCAATAATTTTTACAGCTCACTAATTTACTGTTCATCAGCGGTGCGTTTTATTCAGGGATCTTCAGGAGGAGAACTATTGTAGAGACCCGCCGATTAAAGCAGACGTTGGACGGAGACTAAGCTCATCAGCCTCTTTTCATTTAATTTACAGTAATAAAACTACTGGGCTTTAAGAAGAACAAAACGAAAAACGAGAAACACTCAAGATAAGTCTGGCAATCTGTGCGTTCTGGAAAAGAACGGCTGTCCGATGAACGGCCATCGGTCTGTCTCTCTCGGCCGAGACGTGAAGAAAGTTCAGGCTGTTTTTTAGTCACAGTCCGCCCCTGTTCTGAGTACAACACATTTAACCATCCCATTTTCTTTGTGTTCTCAATCACTTTGTGTTTCTTTGTGTTCTTCATCACGATCCTCAAAAAACACTCGGCATTGTGGAAGCGATTGTCTACCATCTTGAAGAAGAGACTAACATCAAAGAAAAACTGAGGAATATTGAAGAAACCCTTGTCGACCGTCGGTGCACAGACGCCATTTCTCAAGCGATGAAAAGCGATGTTTGGGGAAAAAAACAAGTTGTTGATGTGTAAAATGCATGTGGATGAAAAACTGACTCTGTAAAATCAATGTTCCCAATTTTTTATAATTTAGTTTGTATTATACATGCACATCTACCCCTCATTATATGTATGTGTATGTTCTTTGGTTGTGC
>JBBPCX010068817.1:0-11862 GCA_037974365.1 Hydrocynus forskahlii
ATGTATATATAGTGTGGGACTGAGACTGCATTACAAGTCACAAGCATTCATAAACACATTTGAAGTATCTAAACAAGCACATATGTTACACCATGACATGTGAATGAATGCAGTGTGTGAGAAAATCATAAATAGAATATAAAAGTGTGCATCACATGAAAAGTCCACGTATGAGGTGTGCAAAACAGTGTGATTATATAAGCAAAAGATTAGATTGTTTTAATAAAGCGTTAGAAATAGAAATTTGGAGACAGAAAACGTCACAAATAAAAATCAATAAAAAACATATTTTCGACACATGAATAGCTTCTTGCAGTAGCCAAAAACATTTTGTTGTCTAGTTTAGAGTGTTTAAATCTGCATTAAGCTGTTATAGTATAATAAAAACAAATATTAATATAGAACGCAATTGCAAAATTGTGCACCCCTAAACTGTAGGTTCCCAGTAAGCTGAAGAACATTTAGTGCAGTTAAAGCTGAAATGAAAGCTTTAGGATTTTTACTCAAGCATCATTTGAAGCGACTTTTTTTTCAACACCTATACTGAGACTTCTCACAGCGACATAAATGAAAGAAGAACTCGAGGATGAGTTAGTAGCCAAGAAAGTGCTAAGAGTGAGCCAAGGCGATATTAGTCAAGGCAGTTTTTATGTTGCCGCCGATAGTGCCAATAGAGTGAGGCTCTCCAGTGAGGCCGCCTGACGGTTTCCTTTGTAACAGCCAGGCAGTCGAAGGATGAATGAGCTGTTAACATGGCCACCCAGCACTTGGGTTTGGATATGTGCGCGGGCCGATGAGTGAGATCCAAAGTTCGGCTGCTGCCCAGGATATGAGCGCTACTCCTGAAGGACTTTTGTCCGGCTACATGAAATGCTACCATGAAGCCTTTATGATTGCCAAGGTGACATAGTTCCTTTTTTTGGCTGTAAATCGTGATTAACACTTTACTAGAAGCAGGCATAATATTGGAAATATAATATACTATTATGTACTACCTACATCATGTATATATTATAAGAATTAACATCATCGTTTAGCAAATACTATCCACACATGTTTTGTTAACAATGATCATCCTGCTACAAAACATTGACACAACCACGCAATTAACATGTCATGACTGATGTCATATACTGTCATAAACTGTCATGACAGATTAGGTCAATTAATGGAACCGTCTTGTTGCCATCACTGCTAATTGTCAAAACAGACATTTGATGTCATGACCTTGAATTACCATGTGACAAACTATTATATCGGACATTGTACTATCTGTCATGATAATTACCGATAATGGCAACATGACAGTATTATATTAATGGACCTAATCTGTCAGGACAGCTCATGACAGCGTATGACATCTGTCATTACATGTTAATGGCCTGGTTGTGTTAATGTGTTGTAGCAGGATGTTCATTCTTACCAGAGCATGTGGATGTGGATAAATATATAGTAATATTTGCTAAATTTGTATAATTAATATAGTATTATAAAAAAATAAATGTATAATCAACAGTGTTAGATATGACTTTAAATTGACCTTGCCAACTTCTGTCATACATGCAATATAAACTTTCGCATTTAACTTTTCATTTTAAATGTACATTTTTCATCTCGTCACAAAGAGAGCCTAATTTTTGCAGAGCTCTGGCACCGTCTGCATCCTCTGTATTCATCTTTCTGTCTCCACCTTGTCTCTGACATGCTTCTGTCTCTTCTGTCTCTTAGAATTATTTCTTAGAATTTTGTCTCATGTCCCTGTGCTTCCTATTTCCTAAGTTTCCTCAATCCCAAATGTCCATTTTCTTAGCTTTCCTGGTTTTCAGTATCCTGCTGCTTCTGCTTATTGCCCTTGTTCGCCTATTTCTCTGGTTTCTGAATATTTATTATTCTGTGTTAACCCACTCTGCTGGTGGTCTGACACCAGCGATGACCACAATTCTAGGAACAGCCCAAAAAAAACAGACTCAGCACTCGCATGACATCATTTCTGCTTCTCATTCGGGCCACTAATCTATACGTTAGTAATCATATACTCATCATGAGCTCTGCACAGCTACAACAGCATCTTTAGCAGTTTATCCTCAGGTCATACTCACATCTCAGCCATGCTGTCGGGCAGGTTGGCAGGGATGGCCGTCAGTCCTTTGCCTCTACAGTCCACTATGTTGTTGCTGCAGGTGCACATGGCAGGACAGGAGCCAGCAGCAAGATTGCACGACTGGGGGCCGGAGTTTTCAGAATGACCTGCAAACATTGGCAAAGTTAAAGGTAAAGTCTGAATAAATCTAAATAAAAAATGTGCAGAAAAATTCTCAGTATGGAATACACAATGATATATACCCAGATTCTGGGCATAAATACTATAGATAAGTAAATAACATTTAAGTGAATTACTAATAACACAAATGGTGGTTAGTAGCATGTTATTGCACATAGGACAGATCAGTAGAATATATGTTTTTTGACATAAGAAGTGAGATTCACATGCACACAAACAGATACTGCAAATAATGATAAGGTTTCAGCACCCAATAAAAAACTGCACAACACTGCACATGGAACAATACTGCACATGATAATAAGACATAATGCACATAATGATAACGATTTAATCCTGATAGAAACAGCACAACAAAGCAGCATTAAGCTATTGCACAGATTGTTTGGATGTGTGACAGGAGGAGTCTGAATGGTGGTGGAAAGGAAGGATTTTCTATTTTCAGTGTAGCACTTTATGCTGGTGAGTCTATGGCTAAATATATATCATATTTTTAATTGTTTATTTATTCATCTATTTAATATGTAAGTGTTTCATATGTAAAAAAAAAAATGCATGAATTCTGTGGGGAGAGTTTTGTTAGTCCTTAAAGACTCACATAAGGAAACAAGCAGATTTCTGGTCCTGCTCAGTTTTGCACAGGGAGGCTTTTGCTGAAGCTCATCAGCTTTGACAAAAATCTGAAAAAATAAGATATGGCCTCCTTCCTTTTCGTCACAAGAGTGGCAAAGATGCCTACAACAGCTGATTAAAAATACATGCCATTGACTCGCAGATGAGAACGAAGCAAGGAATCTGAAAGTGAGCTGGGTGGGTTAAGAAAAAAGGGAAGAAAAGACCAGTGCGAATGCAAAACAAAGTCATGTCAGTCCACTCTGCTTCAGAGAGAGTTTCCGCTGTTATTCCAAGGACGCGTCCCATCAAATGGCCTTTGATGTCACTCCCTGCCTAGTACTACATAGTGCACTGATACATAGTGCACTGATACACTTTCTTGACGGGGTTCTGCATCAGCAGGCACTGTTGCACAACCTGAAGGAAGACTTTGAAACGCACCCAGTCAGCGCTTCTCCCTTACATTTGACATGTCCGATTTGCATACAGAACAAACGTTTCTCTGCGTTCTCTCCTGATACCTTTTTCAGCGAGTTCTGTCGCTGTCAAATGAAAAAGGCGACGCATCCGATACCCCGTCGACGGTCTAACCCAGAAAACGAATAAAACAGACTTTAAAATGGGCTGATTTGTGCTGTGTTACAAATCTGGTTCTTTGGAGCCTTTCGGCCAATGAATATTTGATTTGCCCCCTTGTGCTCTCTCTCTCGCTCTCTCTGTCATTCTCCATCTCTCTCTCCCAGAGTTCTGGTTGTGCCAGCTGTAGGCAGGCGAGGCTGCCTGCTGGTTAATTCATAACCAGAGAAACTCATCCGGTAGACAGGGAGAAGGAAAAGGAGCCTGAGTGGTCTCAGCAATTAGAAAATGATGGCGGGGGGTTTGCGGAAGCCACCTCGAAAGGCGCCAAACCCTGAGATGCCCCTTTATCACAAGTTCATGAGAGCATGAAGGTGAATTTTGGCCGGCACCAGAGTTTCAAGCAAGACGGATGTAAATGGGTTTGAGTTACTGAACTACATTGGTCTACACTCTTCACTGGAACGCCTGGAACCGCGCTGACTGAAGCCATACGCTAAAGCACTGCACAGTGACATTCCTGGCACAGGCTCATGGCCCATTGCCTTAATTACAGCCATTTTACCTCATAAGGCCTCACATTTGGCCGACGCAATAGATTAGCAATCATGTAGATATAGCAGTAAGGAGCCGGTTGGACGTCAACAGAACAAACAACACTAGGAGAAATGATAATGTACAGTGCCTTTGAGAGCTCTGAGATAAGAACCACCATTTCTTTGGAAGGTAATACGATTTGGAGATAAATTACACAAACAGAGACATTCTGGTAGGGGCCTTTAAATCAAATATTTCTTTCCTGATGGCAGTATAGTGTACAGTGTGCTGTTTCTGAGTGGGTTTAAATCTATGGAACCAAATTCAATTTGTTCACCAGTGGGAATTATGGCACTTATTGTATACAGTTCAGGTCATTAAAGGGTTGTTTACTAGTTTAGACCTTGACTTCAGTGTATAGTTATCTGAAAGAGACTGTATGACTGTAGAGGGGGAGAGAACTTTGAGAACATGGGCCGTTCTGGAGAACCCAGGGCAGGTTTTGCTTTTAGCTAGATCTGACCCTCTCTGAATGAACAAGTAGGCAGGACTGGGAACAGCAAGGAGACTGGGTGGTGGTGGGGTGTGAAAACTTCTCAGGAATTGGAAGGTAGAGATCGGAAATGTATAGGATGTTAGGTTAGCAAGACAAGCAACATCTGAATTCATATATTGTTTGGATGATACCACTTTATTAGAAGAAACTAATAAGAGGGTTAATGAATGGTTAAAAATGAGTTTATTATTAATAATGTAATAAATGCCTTAATTATCCATGAATATAACACGAAAGGACAGGACAGAAGTGACCTATAATATGATAAATAAATACGAAGAATTTATTGTTTGGATGATACCACTTCACAAAAAGAAACTTATAAGAAGGATAACGAATGGTTAAAATGAGTTTTTTATTAATTAGGCGATAAATGCCTTTATTATCCGTGCATATAACACGAAGGGACAGGACAGAAGTGACCTATAATATGATAAATAAATATAAGATCTGAATTTTAACAGTATAGATGAATGGGAGCTCACTATTTTTCAAGAAAAAGGTTCTCATTTATTTGTTATACTATCTTACATTAGTAGTTATAGTTTCTAGCCTAATTAATAACCATTCCTCTCATAAACCCCGCGGTCCTATCGTAAAGTGGGTTTATTTTGTCCAGGTAATTACAAAACATCATGTTCATGCGTTTGCTTAAACAAAAAACGATGAATTTTGATGAATGTCAGGTTACGTTCTTTACATATTGACAGTGAAATGGCTCAACAGCTTTCTTTCCAGAGAAGATTGGATTAAACTGCAGAAATAATGACTTTTTCTTGCCGGCCGTAAAGGATTAAAGCGGAAATGTAGAGTGGACCAGGGCAGCCAGCCGTGAAGCCCAAAGAGTTGGAGAGTTCTGCTAGCCTCCATCTTAGCAACACCATGTGTCCCACTCACCCCTCCATCCCACCCTAAATCCCACACAGGTGTCGTCTTGTGCGTGCGTGCTCCACAAACACACACACACACACACACACACATACACACACACACACACCTCTTCACAGCAAAGCAGCCAACATGCATTTATGTGCCAGCGAGTCACTCGGTAATGATCTCTACACTGTGAGTTCATGTGCTGGTCAGGCCTCTGGTGACACAGTGTAAGTTTGTTCATGTGCATGTGTGTGTGTGTGTGTGTATGTGTGTGTGTGTATATGTGTGTGTGTGTGTGTGTGTGTGTGTGTGCGTGTATGTGTGTGCGTGTGTGTGTGTTTGGGAGCAGATGAATATTCCTTGATTATATGTTGGGTTTCAACACAATCTCACAAGACACTGAACTACAAAGATACTGTTTTAAAACTCCAGTAAATCTATTACAGGTAAGAGTATGATGGGCAGCCATGCAGCTGCATATCTGGAGACTATCTAGATCTCTCCATATCCTTCAGTTAATTTTCCTGTTTATCCTCTGAAGCAACAATTAGCTGGAAGAGGGGCATGTGGCCCATTTGGCCTTCTAACCAAGGTACAGCTGGTTAAGTCAACATGCCACAGCTTAAAACACCACAAAAGATGTTTCATTTCACATTTCTGCAACATATATAGCTCCGGGAAAAAAGAAGACACCGCTGCAAAAATGTTCAGTTTCTCAGGTTTTATCTTTTATAGGTGCAAGTGTTGAACTGAACAGCTTTGCTCTAGTTTTTAAGAACTATTGACAATAATTCTCCTAATTTCCAAATAAAAATATTGTTTTTTAAAGCATAATTGTAAAGGAAATGATGCAGCGTTTACAGAACTTGACTAATTCAAAGAAAACAAATTTCTTGTTCACTCTTAAACAAAATGGCAATAATCACCTCTGACGTACTTCTAGTAGTGTTTTGCCATCCAACAGGTCTCATTGCAACAGGGGAGTGTTGATTATAGTAGTGTTTTTTATACTTTTCCCCATTAAATAAAATTCGATTTGGGTGATCACTAATCAGTACCTCATAAAACAGAATGAGGTGCTTGTGTAGGAATTTAACAGACACTGGCATGGAATGGTTGTCATACTCATAGAGATGCTGATTTAAAAAGACTTATTTGGTACCATGCAAGCCAGGGATTTAGTCCTGGAGGGCTGGTGTCCAGCACGGCCTGGCGAGTCAGTTGGTTCCACTCACCTGTTAATTGCCAGGTTTAGGGAGTGTGTTTGAGGCGGGGGACAACCGAACTTGGCTGGAGTTGGGGATCCCTGATGTAAGCGAACTAAACTTTCTATAGTAACACAGGACAGGATACCCTGAATGCTTTTACACTACTTACTTAACGTGTATTATGTTAAGTGGATGAGGTTTGTAAATGGTGGGCGTATCTGTTGAAGTGGCCAAAGAGTGTATATCCTCAGCTGATGCAGCATAAACTGTTTTTGTAAACGCCACTGGTTGGGACGCCACAGCATATGTTATTTGCTCATATTCTCTCTCCCTACACTAACTCAGCTCAAACAGCCCACAGTCTTCCCTTATTGCCACTCCTCATCTCCTGTCTAGCTGTGGCGCGTGCCCATAGCTCCACTCCCGCTGTCAATGAATAGTTCATGTCCTGTCATGCGGTATACTTTTTTGAAAATAATGAAGCATGTTAAACGGGGCCCGGGCCTCATCTCAGCCCCCAGTTTGCGCTGGTTTCCCCTGTGCTCCTAAAACTCTGTTGCCGCGACTGCTTATGGTTCATGAATGTGAGGCCTACTGTACTTCTGTCTAAATGCACCCTGTTCTGTTCTGAGAGCAGCGACTGTTACTTCACTAGAGGCCCCAAGGTCTGCCAAGGAGACAAGCTTGGTTGCTGATTCTCCAGGAAAAACAGCTCTCTGTGGATACACAAGCTGCTTCCTTAGACAGGGGAAGCCTGTCCTCAAAACTGCCAATTTGGGACCTGCTAAGCATTTAATCCTTAGAACACGAGCAAAGTGGGGCCGTGCCGGAAGCGCGACAAATGGTAAATTGTCGTCATACAGCAAAATGGCTCCTTACATGCATGTTCCCCCAGTTTGTGCTGATGCTCAAGGAGTCAGATGTCATGCTGAATTTTGTTTGGTGTTCCTATGTCACGTATAACCAAAGTTATTGCAATTGAAAAACTATTAATAATAACCGCTACTGGGGTTTTAAAAATGGATGCCACATGCAAATGCTCATAAAGAACAAAAATGCCTACATTTCTTTCATTTGAGGTCTTAGAAACAAGTGGAAAAAAACAAGAGCTTTGAAGCCACGAGAACTTTCAGGATAGTCTTTCAGGCGGCTTAACGAGCAAAAGAGCAGCAAGCGGCGAGCATGTAGGAGAACAAATGCAGGTTTTAGACTTATCAGTATGTTTGGCTTGTCTGACACCATCAAAACAAAAAACCCTGAATGGACATGGGGGAGAGGTCTAAAATCCAACCTCCAAGCCTGAATTTGTCCATTCTATCTATAGCTAGCAGCACTCAGGAAGGTTAAACCTCAACAAGCTGAGCTCGGAGTCACAGTCTCTGGAGCACATCTGCTGTTATGATGAGTGATGACCTTGCAGACCACAGTGGTTCTCATGCAGCCTCATCATGTTCTTTAGGTGATAAAACTAGGTGGGAAGCAACAGCCATGGCTTCCCCTGGGAAAATGTAAACACACCACCTGGATCTCCATTACCCCTGCAGGTCTGACTGTGAATCAAACACGTTTTACTACCAGTTTTAACGTTTTAAGCTTTTTTTTATCTGACGGGGGATGACAATCCCACAAGCGGCGTAGGTGCATGGGAAAGGCCTTTATACACTTACAGTGATTTATTCGGACATGAAATGTGTGTTATTGCTACGTTGGAGTTTCTAATGTTGGCACCGTGACAACCAAGATCACTGATCACCTGTGTCCCTGCATCAAGAGACTGCTGACAATTAAAAAAAAAAAAAGGGATTGACTTGTTTTCTGCTGCATCACATGAGATGTAAGCATCTCCAACAGCTGCTCATGCTGAGTTACACGCTTCCAAACTGTGTGTGAAAGTGTGAGGGGGGTGGGGGTGAAACTCTCGGTGCTCCTGTTGGTTTTCCTACTCAAAATCACCACTTTGCTCATTTGTATGTTTGTCAAACATGAATCCACCTCTTGGGCAGATTATGGGACAAACAACTAAAGTAACATTTCACTTGAAGCGTAGAAGTTCACAGACATTGCAACTGGCATCATTCATGTATTTCAATAATGAAGTCGGCAAATCTGAGACGAATTCGTGTCTCATGAGAGACCAAAATGCGAAAGAGCTCTAATTAACAGCGAGCTGATCTTTATTTTGATTGATTCTGAGCATCGATTCGACCAGAATCAAGACTTCATGCTTCACACGAGGCTTGCATGTGACTCGCTTGCTGAATTATGTGTATCGTCATTGTTTCTATCCCAAAACGGCAGCTGGGAAGGTGGTGAAGCAAGGTAGTTAATTACCTGAGCAAGCGAACTCGTGTTTCTGGATCTCAGCCACGTTGATCCCGCGGAGCTGGGCCGGGGAGGAGCACTGCGTGAACAGGCCGAGGGTGGGCCTCTGGCGCAGCCACTGGGACAGCCAGGAGAGATGGCAGTCGCAGTTCAGGTTATTTGAGTGCAAGCGGCTAGAAAAGGAAAACACATCGACATTTAGCAGGTATGGACATAACAGATGTCACAGGTCCACGCAGGGCGGCCTTAATGTCCCCTTGGCTGGGAGACACACTGGACTCTATCTATTGAGTTTCAGTGGGAAGGATAATCTCTCCTTACAGTCACGTACTGCAAAATCTGTGCATATTGATCTGGCTCAACATAGAAGGATGAAAATGGCACAGATTCACACTCCATTTGTTTGCGTTTAACACATGAATTTTGTCTTGGCAAGTGAAGATCCCTTAAATCTAGTCCATATGTCTAATATTTCACATGAGATTGCAAGAGACTATCATTATCATTTGATTAGTGTTTGATTATTAGTTTTTAGATATTTTAATGTCGAAAAATGAAGACATTCATTTCCACAGGCAGACAGCTAGCTGACCTAGCTGAAAATACGTTATTTACTAATGGAACAAGACCATCACCACATAAAATTCTACAAACTACTTAAATAAAACATACAGGAAAAAAAAAAACATTCTTTATACAAGGCTTTACTTGATTTTACTTGCCTAGAAACCATTTTTGTAGATTGGCGAAAGCAAGCAGGTGATTATGTAATAATGAAGGGGACTCTAATCAAGTCTTCCAGGTTGTAGGATAATACCAGTGAGCTTGGACTCGGATTCATATACTGATTATATGTAATAGCCATTGTCCTCCTATAAGTGGGGAAAAAGACCCTGGCTTTGTCTGGATTTCATTATCTAAAGCCATTACAGTCTATTCTTTCCTAAAGACCATCACATCACAGATTCTTCGACAAATCCCAAAACATTAATCAAATCTGTAATCTTGTTGAATGTCCTGTAACCTGAAACTGCATTTGATTTCCTCAAATCATTTCTCATGAACAACTGAAAGCTAAAATGCTACGCAAATTGTTTGCGATACCGTTCCTCCACCCCAGCATTTGAGCGAAGCGCACTCATCTACTTTTTGACATGCTTTCACATTTCGCAAATATGTAACAATAGGGTCGGAGGGAGGCTATTTATTTCTGGGGCCGTTCGCTCAGAGTCTTCCAAAGATCAACTGAGGAAATGGTTTCTGGCACGAGTACAAACCCCAGTGTGGCCTATGGCTGCCCACCAAGACTCTGTGGAATGACACAGTGTGTGTCTTCTGGCCTGAGGCATTGTGGGACAGCGGTTTCGCTACGCTGCCGGGCTGCCTGCTGAGTGGACCAAAAAGAAGAACCCCTCTAAGCAAATAAAATGTCATAAAATTTGGAGGATTAGAGCCCGACGAGACTCTCTGCTGCTTAAAAGTGCCAAAGGGAATCTTTCAATCAGCTTTTGCGGCGAAAGGAACTGCCACGATAAATGTTTCACAGACTGGAATGACTGCAATCTGTCATTGTGAAAAATATTTTCCCTGTCAGCTAGGATGGAGTGAAATGTTTGACAGGGAATGATTGAGTATTTGAAGGAAGTGAGAGCAGATCAGCGGTTCCCGTACTTAATTCATTTGAAGATAAGAGCCATCGGAATGCACTTTATATTCACTTGGGGGAGATCGGTGGTGTTAGTAAAGGTTAGTAAAGCACACCACATGGACAAAAGTATTGGGACACAGCTGTTTTTCAGGGTTTGGGCTAGGCCCCTTACTTCAAGTGAAGGACAATCTTAATGCTTCAGCATAACAAGACATTTTGGACAATTGCATTCTTCCAACTTTGTGGACACAGTTTGGGGAAGTACCTTTTCCACTCCAGCATGACTGTGCCCCAGTGCACAAAGCAAGGTCCAGTAAAACATGATTAGATGAGTTTGGTGTGGAAGAACTTGACTGTCCCACACAGAGCCCTGACCTCAACCCCATCCAACACCTTTGGGATGAACTGGAACAGAGATTGCGAGCCAGGCCTTCTCGTCCAACATCAGTCTCCGACCTCATAAATGCTCTACAGAATGAATGGGCACAAATTCCCACAGAAACCCCAAAATCTTTTGGAATGTCTTTCAAGAAGAGTGGAAGCTGTTGTAGCTGCAAAAGGGGACCAACTCCATATTAAAGTCTATGTTTATGAATGCAGTGTTCCTGTCGGTGTAATGGTAAGGTGTCCCAATAGTTTTGTCCATATAGTGTATATTATCACTCACAGGGGTTCAGTTGTGGCCAAGATCAATAGTTATGTAATTAAGAAGCACTGATATTAATACCATGCACATGGAATATCTTTCAATGGCCAGTAAGCAGTCTATATTTGTCTGCTGGCTCACAAATACTGATAAGATCACTTAAGAAGTGAAATTTGGTATTATTTATTTATACACGACGGACACATATGCCTAAAAGTTTGATTTTAAGTTTAGAATCTGTCCTTCCACCATTCATTTCAGTAAGCTCTGAATGATATTATGTTTTTCTTAGCAATTACTGCGGTTTCTACAGGTTAAATTTGGTGACTTGAGTGACTCGGGGTTGGTGTGCATTTGTGTACATGTGACGCACATGTGTGTGTTACTCACAAGGTCCTCAGCTTGGGCATGTGGTTGAAACTCGACACCGGTATGCCGCTGATGTTGTTGTTGTTCAGGGTTCTGTGGAACATCAAGCAGAGGAGGCACAATTAAAACCAGCCATTCGTTCTGCCCAAGGCTCATTCGCATTAACTGACTCAACTCTTGATCTTGCCACCCAGACTGAGAGCGCAACCCAACTCCCCCCCCACCCCC
>JBBPCX010068819.1:0-11861 GCA_037974365.1 Hydrocynus forskahlii
CTGTAAAGCTGCTTTGTGACAACCTGGTTGTAAAAAGCGCTATATAAATAAAACTGAATTGAATTGAATTGAATAATTATAATGAGTGGATTCCTTATTGTTTTTGTTTGCAAAGCAGTAGAAACAGGTTGGAAGGCAGTGAGACGGGGAAGGAATACAATCCCCAGGATGCTATGGTGTTTTTCGTGCTCTGATAACGCTTACGATAATGTATGGTGCGACCATACAAAACAGCCTGGTTTTTAATTCTGCATGAATGAGTGAATGTATGCAATATTGTGAAAATATACTACACATTTCGCATGTCCAGTAAACTCCACAACGTGTGGAGCGAGAGTCCTGATGGCAGTGGCCTTCCGAAAAAAGGAAAGGCCTGGCTGTGTTTGTTAAGTTCCCCTTGGTGTTTTAGTGCGTGCACGCGCCAGCCAGGCATACTGTAGTTTTGCAAAGACATTAATTAAAGAACTTTCTGTTGTACTCTGAACTTGTGTGTGCGTCCTTGTAGTCATGATGAACAGCTGCATCCACGTTCTCATCCATCATAATTCCTAAATATTGTCCTACAACTTGTGTGAAGTTGGTTGCAATCCACAGGAGGCGTTCAACCAGTGAGAGGCGGGGATGACACTCAACAGAGATGACTGTGGTGTATGGGGACAGAGGAAGCAAATTACTTATGCCAGGCTAGGTGTTTCACACTTACAGATCATGTGTGCATATGTATGTAGAGGGAGAGGGAGAGGGAGAGGGAGAGGGAGAGGGAGAGAGAGAGAGAGAGAGAGAGAGAGAGAGAGAGAGAGATAGAGAGAGAGAGAGAGAGAGAGAGCGCAAGGACGCCACTACAAATCTTGGGCCCTATGACAAAAAATTATTTTGAACCCCCTAAACAGTGATTATACAGTAATCCCCCAGTTTTATGCAGATCAGGAGTCGCATTACTTTTTTTGTGCTGCTGATGAACATTAAATTATTGAACTGAAAATAATATTGGTGATTACCCAAACATTTTACTGTATTTTTATTACTAAAAAAATGACATTATTACTGTGTTTACCTGCTTAATACAAAGAAAACGACAGCGCATACAAAAGAAAACATGCTTGCATTAATTAATTGTGGGAGACGGCAGTTCAGTGTCCAGCGCATATACTGGTTTACCTTTATATTTTTGTTAAGGGTAATATATTAAGCTGAGGAAATGAAATGAAATTCGGATTCAGGCATTTTTTCTTAGAACCGAACTGATAATTGTTGGCGAAAACTCGAGCAAATTGGTGGAAACCGCAAATATCTTCCACATTTCCACACTTTTTTTGTGGTAATATATAATTCTTCATGCATTTTAGTGCTAAATTATTAAGAAAAATATAGGCCTAATTTACTCATTTTGTAACAAATATTAACGTAAATTCAGCTACAATTCCATATTAAATATAACTGTATAAATGTTTTTGTACTGTCAGTAGAACAGAAAGCACATTTGGGAGGGTTAAATAAGGCTGTACTCAGGCAGGGGCGGACTGGGACTAAAAACAGCCTGGAGGAAGCTGCAGGAAGGTAAGATAAGATAAACCTTAATTAGTCCCACAAGTGGGAAATTTGTCTGCATTTGTCTGCATCTCGGCCAAGAAAGACAGGCCGAGTCCGCCATGCACCGGACAGCCATTATTTTCCAGAACGCACAGATTGCCAGTCCACCCCTGACTCTTCTTGAGTGTTTCACTTGTTTTTTATTTTGTTCTTATTAAAGCCCTGTGTTTTATTACTGTAAACTAAATTAAAAGAGGTTGTTGAGCTTAGTCGCTGTCCAATGTTTCAGCTGCTTTGCAAACAAAAATGATAAGGAATCAACTCATAATTACACTTTTTGTGGGAAATGTGTAGTATATTTTCACAATATTGAACACATTCACTCATTCATGCAGCAGAATTAAAAACCAGGCTCTGTTTTGCACAGTCGAAAGCGTTATCAGATCACGAAAACACACCATAGCATCCTGGGGATTGTATTCTTTCCCTGTCTCACTGCCTTCCAACCTGTTTCAACTGCTTTACAAACAAAACGATAAGGAATCCACACATTATTACACTTTTAGTGAGAAATGTGTAGTATATTTTCACACTATTGCATACATTCACACTTTCCTGCAACAGAATTAAAAACCAGGCTCTGTTTTGCACGGTCGCACCACACATTATCGAAAGCGGTATCAGAGCATGAAAAACACCATAGCATCCTGGGGATTGTATTCCTTCCCTGTCTCACTGCCTTTCAACCTGTTTCAACTGCTTTACAAACAAAAACGATAAGGAATCCACTCATTATAATTACACTTTTAGTTTGAAATGTATAGTATGTTTTCACACTATTGAATACATTCACTCATTCAGGCAGCAGAATTAAAAACCAGGCTCTGTTTTGCATGGTCGCACCACACATTATCGAAAGCATTATCAGAGGACGAAAAACACCATAGCATCCTGGGGATTGTATTCCTTCCCCGTCACCAGTTAGCGCTCATACTGGCGGTGTTACGCACTGCCCATTAAAACGCATAGGGTAGGAAACGTTGTCCTAGCGCGTAAAAAAGGCCTAAAACATGATCACAGCATGTTTGAATACATTTTATGTTGTGATGGCTGCACAAAAAACGTGAGACCGGGTAGGTTACACAATACCAACAACACTGGGAGGATGAAGGCTAGCATGTGCTCCATCTGAAGAGTCATGCAAAGCACCCACACATCTTTTCAAACTGCCACAAATGCAACATCATTGGACAATGTGCTAGGAGAAGAACATTAACTTTTGATATTGCCTGCACTGGGTAATGAGGGGAAAGAAAAGACCTAACACCCAACCATGTATGGCTGCAGCACCACCAGGAATTGAACACATGATCTGCTGATTATAAAGTTTAAAGAACTTCCACAAAATATAAGGTTTGACATCAATAAAAGATTTTTCCAGGCAAGAATCACTGAATTTTAAGAGTATATCATCACTGTTGCCTTTTCATTGGGCTTTTCCTTTTAAACCCTGTGGCTACTAGAAATGAAGCGAGCAGACATGGCATTGAAATAGAGATCCCTTGAAAAAGAGAGAGCTAAAAGCTGTAAGAACTTCATAACCTACCTGATTTGTTTCTGCCTTTACATCAGGACAGTTGAGTTTATGCAAAAATGAAGGAAATGTTTGATCATCTTAACATAGAAAATATCTCAAGCTCTTTTTCTTTAGTCTTCTCCATAGTTCCATCATCAAGTAACAAGCACAGCAAAGTCAACAAAACACATGCATGATGCAATTACGTGAAAGCAGACCCGATTTCCAAACCATTGCCATTTTTGTCACAGACCCAGTTTCACTAATGGGTCATTTAGAGGTGTTTTTGCAGCACTTTGTCTATAACTGTACTGTATTTTTAAAAAAATCTGCATCTATTGTGTAAGAGGCCATATATAAAATGACAAGAAAATATGCACAATGCATGCCCACACTAAATCACCAACGAAAGGGACAGTTCAAGATATTGATTTGAATATTTACTTGAAGGCAATCTGCAGTTGCAGATACTGTCAAGCAGTTTGGCAATATAAGGTATACTTTTGTAATAAAAAAATAATGATAAATCACTGTCAGTGGTTAAAATACTCAAAGTTATGAAGTATGCACTGCCTGCTGTATTAGGTTACAGTAGGTTTACTATATCATAAATGGGTGAGAGTGGGTTTTTCTTTTACTATTTTTTTCTTTTTAAATGTTCCAGGGTCAGCAGTAAGATGCCACTGGAAAATGCATAGCTCAGCGCAATGTCATAATATGCAAAGCATTGTCTTATTAACAACCCCACACATATACCGCTTAATCTTTGAAGAAAATTATCCAAAAGTTGAAACCATTCAATTCACATCTATAACTGACTTTGGTGTTTCTTGCTTTTGCTGGCCCTGGAACATTTTTTTTCCCACCATGAAGTCCACCGTAAAGTTAGCTACATTTCACTGTTGTACAACAACAAACAATTAGGTAATCATAATAAGGAGCTTAGATGGCTATATTTTACATAAGTGGAAAACTTGGGGTGTTGGGCCTGTTGGTTAGGAAACCATATCGCTAAACACTACATCAGTGTACCAAAAGCTGATGTCTGACTTTAAAAGCAGGGCTAAAATCATATTCTGACTGATATAAATCAGCTCAGAGTAGGAAGTAAACTTTAACAAAACTATACAATGTAACAATATTCACATTCTACATCAGACATTGAAAAAAGCAAAGAAAGTGAAAACAGTATTTCCTATTCAAAAGGGCTTTATCCAGCCATACCACTGAAGGATGCCTTTTGTTTCCTTAAAGAACCTTTCAGCGAATGCTTCTTTAATGATCCATAACCTCATCATACAAAGCTAGGGGTGTAACAATGTACTGTGATTGTGCAAAAATGTGACAGCGTGCATTGTAGGAACAGGGACATGATAACTGCATTGATTTAACATGACCAGCAGTGATCAGCAAAACACTCCAGCACTTCTCCTGCCTCCAACATCATGACAACATGATGGTTGTCATTGTTCCTCATATTGTTTAAAATACGACAAATTGTGAACAAATTTTTGTTAAGCGAATCAAATTGTGGACTGTGTGTATCGTTACACTCCAAGTAAAAAATCTACAGCAGTGGTCACCAGTTCTTATAATGGAGATTTATCTTGCTGTGAATTCTAGTTCCAGCCATTCTGTAAAACTTGTTCTGGCTAATGAACTTCCTCTGAAGCCCTGACTGGCTGGAGTGATCAGGGGCAACATCTTCACCATGAAAGACTTTTGCAAGAACTGTTCATGCAAGCCAAGAACTGTTGAGAAATCTTTATGAGTGAAAGTCTTTCAGAAACCTGTGAAAGTGAAAGTAAAACTCTGTAAGGACAATCCATTGATTAGGTGTAATTTACTCTGAAGAGGAGGCCATGGGGCATATATTAACATGTATTTTCTATCAGCCCAAGCTAGCTGAGTAATTTAATCTGATTTCTTCAGGCTGTAATACCCCCTGAGCAGCACAGAGGATGGAGAAGCTGCTCTCACATGCACCATTCCCCTGTGGATGATAAGGCAACAGCGACTCAAATGCCGGTATCTGGTCAGAGAACAGTCACCCAGAGAACCCATAGTGCCAAATCACTTCTCTTCATTCCACATGGGACACTGTCGCTGCCATCTGATCCTTCACAGGAACTGCAAAAGCAAACCTCGAGAACAGATCAGCAGTAACCAGCACGTATGGATAGGGATCCCCATTTGGCCCAGTGACTAAAAATCCACTGCCAGAACCTCCCAGGGGTAACTCGTCTTTATTCCCCCAAAGGCGTGGACTCACTCCCAGGCACCAGTCGCAGACACCCTGCCATACCTTCACATTACGCTGTAACCCTGGCCAATAAACTTTCTTTCAGCGCCATCACTATTCCCCTTCCCTGGGCATGACCCAACGCTCGATGTTACTCCTTCCACAACTGCCACCTCTCTCAGCTAGGGACCACTACAATCCAATTCTTCCCATCCTCCAGCGGAGCATCCCCCGATTGACCTTCAGCTTCTCCCAGCTCTCCAGCAGACACCGCACTGCCCAGGACAAGGCTCTGTTGGCCTCCGCAGTTGGTCATACCGCCAATGACACCCACTCACGTACCTGGGCCACTGCTGGACCTTGGCCCTGCCATTCCGCTCAGTCCTCCGACCCGATCTGCACCACTTTGGTCAACCCCAGTCATTGCAACAAAGCATCTGCATTCTGATGTTCCCACCACAGCTTATGTTGCAGGTCGAAGTTGAATGACGCCAATTGGCCGGCCCATCCCTGTTCCACCACCCGCAGCTTGCCAGTCTTCAAGTGCAACAGGGGCCGGTGGTCCGTGAACACCTGCAGCTCCCTTCTGGCCAGGCCTGCCTCCAAATGGTTCCTAAGAGTAGCATTGTTTTCTTTATCCCTTGGTGGTTCCTTCAGTCTCCACCCACAATGACATTCATGAAGAAGGAGAATGAACAACCCCATCCCTTCCCCCAGCTGTTGCTGGCATATAAAAAAGTCGACTCTTTGTATGGCCATCCCAGTCACCTCCCCCACAGTGCCCCACTAGGAATTCTATAATTTTCACTGCTGCATCCTTTGTTCACTTTTTGATAATTCTGCTTCCCTCCTAACCTTGCCATCAAGTGCACTGAACACAAAGTCTGCCTGCTATACTACTGAAAGAGACTGGGCCCGGATACCCACCTCGATTAGATGTTTTCACTTTTCAAACATACTTTTGGCTGAACCATTGATGCGGGTCTTTCAAGCCCCTACCAGAAACCAGGGGAAGACCCCAGCTTTGTTGAGGCCCATGGGCTGCTCCCCTGCCACTGTTGTGCCTGAGAAGATCCTGCTGACTACACTATATTTTAAATCAGTAAACTATTTGCTGGTTTTAAGCCACACAGCCCTTGGCTATTGCTACGCCCTTTAGGATCTCCAGAGGCAATGGCAATCGGAGAGACAATATATCCAAAAAATACTTTACAAAGGTGTATTGGGGCTCAGCATAGTTTTTCCTTCACTCTTAAGTCTCCCTCCCAACTCAGGTATACCCCCACCCCAAGTGATTCAGGTTCACAGTTAGATTTTAAGACTAACCACAGCAAAGTAGGCACCTCAATACACACAATCGAGCAAATTAGTCCACAGCAGTCTGGTGATAAAGGTTCGCACAAACACACACACACATGTAAAGGAGAGGGAATGAAGAACAACAAAAAGAAAAATCTTGCTCCCCAAAACACAAACAAACAAATAAAGCAAATAGTTCCATGGGCCAACACACTGCCCTGTGTGGCCCACGAAAATAATCCCAAAAAAACCCTCATCCAAAAGTCCAACAAAAGAAAAAGTCCAAACCCCCGGCAGCACTCACTGCCCCGTCCCCACTGGGTTCTTAGGAGGACTGCCCTAGCTCCCCAGTGCTGTGGACCTCGAAGACTTTTCCTTACCACACTCACTCCCGAATAGTAAGCACCGTTGGTGCCTGAGCCAATTTCCCCAGGCCATCCACCTTAACGGTGGCATAGTACCTGAAACAAAGGAGAGAAATACACACCCTTGATCTTCACCGCTGTCACCTGGAGGACTCAAACTCCCAGGTGCCTTAGTCCACTTTCTTCAGACTCAGCCACCTCCACCTCAAGGTCAACAGCCCTAAAAGAATACTAAAAACTCTTAAAAGTACAGGGTCCCTGTTGTGGTCCTCGGTCTCTCCACCGCACCTTGTGGGAGAACCACAAACAATGGTGGGCGCCATCTTTAAAAAGGACATCTTTAAAGATAGCTGTCCCAGAGTGCTGCCTGAGGGGAAAAATGTTTCAAAACAAAAGTCCCCAAACAGAAACACCTCAAACAAAGAATAAAACATAACAAAAAACATAAATAATAACATCCCCTCGTGTGGGTCACAACACTCATCATAAGCTTTCCCTTAGGCACATTTTCAAAAATGCACACCGCACATTTTCACTTGCACCCCACTCCTGTCCCTTTCCTCCTCTCTCTGAACTCATTCTGGCATTTTGCTAGGCCAAGCGCTGTTTTGGTTGGCAGTTTCTTAATTCAACTATTATTTTCTGATTAGTACACCATCGGAGGCCCTCTGACGCGCCCGTCATCAGCTTTGCCTCAGTGGCTCAGCAAGTAAACATGGCAGTCTAATGCTCTGGCTGCTGCATGCCCTAGCCCAGCGAGTAAACTCTGTAGCTTTGTGGCTTCTCAAGGCTCGAGATTCATTCACCGTGGATGGGATTTTGATCAACTGAATCAGGTTCAGACTTTGTTCACTATGGAATCGAATCACATCTGTGGTGATCAGCGATTTGATTCTCTGCTCTGCAGGGTCCATTATTTCAGTCAGTGCTCAGATTTAAAGCGCCTCCCCATTACAGTTCACCGGTCATTTTGGGTGGTAAATAAAATTGCTGTATTTACACCGTTGACCTCTGTTTCTTGTTGCCTCCACTATGAACAATTCTGACATGGTACATTTCTCTTAAACGGTGCATTACAGAACAAACAACCATGAATAACTTTGTTTACATTTTAATGAATTATGAATTGTACAGTTTTTTTTTTATTAGGATTCCTCTTTATTCTGGTTAGGGCTACACAGTATGGATGAAACACCACATATAGAGACTGCAACATAACTTTCAGTATGAATCAAAATCACATTACTGAACAAAAATCAAAATGCATTTTACTTAATATTTTCATGTTAAACATACTAGGGAGGGTCTCTGAGAAAGACTGGTTTAAAAAAGTACATTTTTATTTCATATTAGCTCACTCCATTTTATCAAAATGATTTACATGCAAATCAAAAGCTGGTTCACTTTTGGGGTATTGATGTTGGTTAATGAGCAAAACTGCAGTGATGTAAGTATACTGTGCAACCTAGCTCTATGTGAAGGACTTGCTCTGAAGATTTTGTGTTGAATAAGGATAATATGCTTCATTGAACCACAGCAAAGGCCTAGATCATGTCCCATCAGGCAAGATTGTAGATGACCTTATTTTAGGTTTTATCCAAGGTTTAATAATTTCAGGAGTATTTTTGTTGATTGTTCCTATTTCAGTGTCAGTAATGATGAGCTATGTCGAAGTAACACTTGCTTTGATTGTGGAAGTGGATGAGATTTGTTTAGTGCTCCACTTACAAGCATGCCTCTAGAGAACACAGTTAGGAATCATTAGCCTATTGAGACATTCCAGCACTCTGAAGAACATCTGTGTTTTCACATTACATAAGTCAAAGCACAGAACAGCATTTTTGCTTTTGATCTGTTTAGCTCTTGTCCTCAATTTATAGTCCTTTTTTTCTGTGCTGAATTAACTATATTAGGTCACACATTGCCTCCATAAATTAAGCTGTGCACGCATGTGTATAAAAAAGTGTGAAAAAAGAATTAAAAGAATAGGAACTTGCAGAGTCAATTTAATGCTGAGTCAAAAGGAACAATTAAATGTAAAAGCCAGTCCACACAGCTGCTGCAACGCTACAGCTAAAAGAGAACTGTCCATGGTGTTAACATACAATTAGTCCAGCACTGACTGCAAAGCAAGATGGCGGTGCGCTAGGTCACAGCGTCCACCCCAGGTCCAACACTTTGGTGTAAAAGTGTTTTTTTTCTCTAGACTTCACACTGAAAACTCGCCAAACATGTGCATCCAAACAGCTGGTATGCATGTTTATGACCACCAGACCCTGCTCCAGATAAGAGAAGAGCGTGTAGATTACCTTGAAGATGAGCTGCTGCTGCTACTCCGAGATCTCGGTTTGCTATGCGGACCGGGCCCTCAGACCACGGTGTTCCCTGATGCCGATGGCCGGGTGGAAGAGACATCGCAAGCAGTGCACGAGGAAGCAGAAGCATGGCAAGTGAGTGGGGATCCATGGTAGGCTAAAAGCTAATGCTAGCCGGCCAGCAATCCCATCCATCTTCTTCGCCAACGTTCGCTCCCTGGACAATAAACTGCACTGCATCCGACTCTGGCAAACCACCCAGCGTGAGTTCAGAGACTGTTGTGCTTATGTTTTTACGGAGACATGGCTCAACGACAGCAATCCGGTGACAGCTACGGCTACCAGCAACATGCTAATGTACCGAAGCCACCGTGATGCTAATCTTAGCCACAAAGCAAGAGGAGGGGGGCTTTGCATTTACATTAACACGGACTGGTGTGTGAACGCTGTGCTGATCTCAAGCTACTGCTCACCGCTGCTGGAGTTTATGTCTATTAGAGTTAATGTATATTAATAAGTTATTTATCGTGGGAATTCACCACCATGCTCAAAGTCGCAGTGTACATCCCACCCAGCGCTTACACTAACAACGCGCTGCCAGAACTGTACAGAGCCATCAGCCAGCGCCAAAACACCCTGACAGACTGTTTATTATCGCTGGTGATCTGAACCATGCAAACCTCAAGTCAGTTCTCCCCAAATTCTACTAACATGTGGACTTTTCAATGAGGGGAGCGAACACGCTGGACTGTGTTTACATCCCGCCCCCACCTCGGATTCTCCGATCACATGTCCATCATGTGCATCCCAGTCTACAGACCGCTCATCAGACGTGCCAAGCCCATCCAGAAGCAGACAAAGATCTGGCCCCCAGGCACTCTCTCTGCTCTTCAGGACTGTTTTGAGCAACCTGAAGGATTACATAGCATCGGTGACTGGCTAAGTAAGTGTATCGATGACGTCACACTCTCCAAGAACATCAACACATGCTCCAACCAGAAGCAGTGGATGACTGCAGAGGTGCGCACGCTGCTGAGAACCCGAGACACCGCCTTCAAATTAGGTGACAAGGCTGCCCTGAGAAGAGCAAGGGCCAACCTGTCCAGAGCAATCAGAGCAGCGAAGCGTGCCCATGCCCAGAAAATCCACAGCCACTTCAAAGACACTGGGGATGTACGACACATGTGGCAGGGCATCCAGGCCATCACCAACAGGGCATCTCCACTTGCCTGTGATAGTGAGGACCCCCTTCCAGATGCGCTGAACAACTTCTATGCACAATTTGAAGCCCAAAATAACAAGGCAGTGAGGAAGTCCACCTCACCTCCCAACGACCAGGTGGTCTGTCTGACCATGGCAGATGTGAGGAAAACCCAGCTTAGAGTCAACCCGCGGAAAGCTGCTAGACCAGACAACATTCCGCGTTGCATGCTCAGGATGTGCAGAACAGCTGGCAGATATTCTCACAAACATCTTCAACATCTCTCTGAGCACCACTGTCATTCCAACATGCTTCAAGGCCACCACCATCATCCCCGTGCCAAAGAAGTCACCAGTTTCCTGCCTCAATGACTATCGTCCTGTCGCACTCACACCCATTATCATGAAGTGCTTTGAGAGGCTTGTCATGAGGCACATCAAGTCACGACAGCCTCCCTCACTGGACCCCCTGCAGTTCGCATATCGTCCCAACCATTCTACAGATGATGCCATCAACACCACCCTTCACCTGGCCCTCACTAACCTGGACAAAAAGGACACTTATGTTATAATGCTGTTCATAGACTTCAGCTCAGCATTCAACACAATCATTCCTCAGCGTCTGATCTGGAAGCTGAGACTGCTGGGCCTAAATGGTGCAATGGCTGACGGATTGGTGCGAAGCCAACAACCTGTCCCTGAATGTGAATAAAACAAAACAGAGAGTTGCTGACTTCAGGAGGGCGCAACGTGATCACTCCCCACTGAGCATCAGCGGTTCCTTGGTGGAGATCGTCCAGAGAACCAAGTTAAGATAAGATAAACCTTTATTAGTCCCACAAGTGGGAAATTTGCTTTGTCATGGCAGAAAGTAGACAGTACAAAGTTAGGTGCAGAAAAATTAAGAAAACAATAGAATAGAATAAAAACAATAAAATACTATACCAACAGTACAGTTTAAAATGTGCACTATAGAAATATAAAATATGGACATCTGTATTATAAAATATATACATATATGTACACAGCTCAAAAAATAAAGGGAACACAAAAATAAGACATCCTAGAACTGAATGAATGAAATATTCTTATTAAATACTTCGTCCTTTACATAGATGAATGTGCTGACAACAAGATCACACAAAAATTATCAATGGAAATCAAATTAATCAACCCATGGAGGTCTGGATTTGGAGTCACACTCAAAATTAAAGTGGAAAAACACACTACAGGCTGATCCAGCTTTGATGTAATGTTCTTAAAACAAGTCAAAATGAGGCTCAGTAGTGTGTGTGGCCTCCATGTGCCTGTATGACCTCCCTACAATGCCTGGG
>JBBPCX010068820.1:0-11858 GCA_037974365.1 Hydrocynus forskahlii
TTTCTTCCGTTTTCTTTTCTCTGCACCAGAAAGATATGTCCTTTTTTGTGACATTATTAATTGTTTTGCTGCAGTGACACTGCTTCTTCAATGAATTTAAGTTAACTTACCTCAGGCATCGTATGGCTGTCATACTCCAACTGTGCATGCATCCCGCAGCAGCCAGTTAAAATAATATTGCGTTGTTTTTTTTAATTGAATAATGGATTTCATTACCAATATGATATCAACTGAAATATTAAACATATATAAATGAAAAAAATAAAATGTAATTTCATGTACTTTTGGGGGCCCCCTGGTGGCCACGGGCCCCTAAGCAGCCGCTTAGTTCGCTTATGCCTTGGGCCGGCTCTGCACAACAGCACAAAAGGTTTTATTATTTTTTCCAGTAGGGGTTGGAAGATCGAGTGTGCCAGGGGCACGCCTTGGAGCCTCCTCCCACGGAGACACCCCCTGGTCGATTGTTCGTTCCTCCAGTGGGCGCATTCCTCCGCGCTGGCTGGTCATCCGGGACTTCACTGCACCCTCACTCTCCTCACCCGAGCCTTCTGGTGGAGCACCGTAAGGAAGGATGCCAAGGACTATGTCCAAGCGTGTGACACCTGCATGCGCGCGAAAACCCTCAACTCCACTGCTCCCAGCGAACTCCAACCTCTACCTGTCCCGTGTCGGCCCTGGTCACACATCGCCATCGACTTCATCACTGGCCTCCCTGAGGGGAAAAACACCATCCTCTCCATCGTGGACCGCTTCTCCAAGACTGTGCACCTGGTTGCCCTCGCTGGACTCCCCACTGCAAAATCCACTGCCGAATTAATCATCGAGCATGTAGTCTGGTTGCATGGGTTCCCCTCGGACAGGGGGCCCTAGTTCACAGCCAGGTTCTGGAAGGCCTTCTGCTGCTGATCAACGTCACAGCCAGCCTGTCGTCTGGTTACCACCCCCAGACGAATGGTCAGACGGAGCGGGCCAACCAACAGCTGGAGCACATCCTCCGATGCTTCGTGGCCGAACGTCAGCGCTCCTGGGCTCGCTACCTCGTGTGGGCAGAACTCTCTCATAATCTCCTCACCTCCTCTGCCACTAGTCTAAGCCCATAGTCTAACACCCCGTAGGTGTCTTTGAACACCAAGAACTGGAGGTGGAGGTCCCGTCCACCCAACAGTTGGTCTGTCAGTGCCAGCGGATGTGGATCCAGGCGCGGAACTCAATCCAGCGCGCCAACCGTCGTTACACCCAGCAGCATCACCGCTGGCACTCTCCGGGACATATGTACCACATAGGTGACAGGGTCTATTTGTCCACACAGCATATTCGACTCCGCACCACCTCCAAGAAACTGGCTCCTCGCTTCCTCGGCCCCTTCAAAATAATCAAACGTATCAAACCTGTCACCTTCTGGCTCCATCTGTCTGCCTCACTCTGTATCCACCCTGTGTTCCATATGTCTCAGTTTAAACCTGTTTTTTTTTCTCCTCTGTCTCCCCAGGCTCCGGCTCCCCCTCCACCTCGCACCCTTGACGGTGGTCCTGTCTACACGGTTCGGCGGATCCTGCATTCGCGGTGCCGCAGCCACAGCACCCAGTATCTCGTAGACTGGAAGGGCTATGGTCCGGAAGAGCGATCCTGGATTCCTGGCCACCACATCCTGGACCCCTCACTCATCCAGGACTACCGTCCCGGGTCCAACTGGTTCCGGTCCTGGAGGGGGGGTACGGTCGCGTGACGTCACAGGTCATTGGAAGTAACTCACGCATGGGGTATATAAACAGGAAAACAGGTGACATCCGGCACCTAGACATTAGGGTTCATGCCTCGATTCCTTATCGACGCCAAGCCTAATTCTCCTCGCAGTACCGTGAGTACTTCCCCCACCAACCCAACCCTTATATACCCTCTCTGTGTGTGTGAGAATGAGGATTCCTTGAATTCCTTGAGTGTGAGAATGAGGAATCTCTTCTCCTCTTGGAGCGTTCTCAGAGCAAAGTGCGTAGTTAACCTGCCCTCTCGTTTGTTTCCGCGACTGGGCTCATCCACTACGCTACACCTGGACACAAACTTCCTACCCCTTCATTCCGATCCATTAGTGTGACAATACCACTGTGTGTGTAGAGTGTTCACAGGCCAAAGTGTGTGATTCTACTAACTCTCTCGTGTCTATCCGTGATTGGGTTCATCCATCATGCTACACCGGTGAACTCCTGGCAAGGTACGCTCCCGTTTTCAACTTGTTTGTGACAGTAGTGAACCCAGCGGACCAGTTCGCATTGGTTGACCTGGTCAGTCGGCAGGAGGTCGAGATTACCAGTCTCAAACAGGAGGACACTGGTCCCACAATCAGGTCATGCTCCTAGAGAGGATCAATCCAACTGTACTGCCAAGGCGTCTGAGTCCCAACTGGCCGTTCTAACTCCCACTTCATATTCATCTTCATTTTCACGTGGAATGGTGTTGATGGGAAGTGTGATGTGTTTCTTACTAACCTTACACTTATGTTTGAGTTCCAGCTGGAGTGTTACCCCTCAGACAGAAGCCGCATTGCGCTTCTCATCTCCCTTCTCACTGGGCAGGCAGCTGAGTGGGCTACAGCAGTCCTGACAGTGAGGTGGAGGTTGACTCCCGCCTATACCACCTGCGGCAGGGTGACGGTTTGGGCAGCCAATACACCTCAGAGTTTTGCACCCTGGCCATGCAGATGGTCTGGGGTGACTCTGCGCTCCGAACAGCCTTCTACGAGGGGTTGGCTCCCTGCTTGAAGGATGAACTCGCTGGACGAGAGCTCCCAGACACTTTGGAGGGAATGGTCCAACTTTGCATGCGCATTGACCAGCACATGAGCTCTCGTTCGAGGCCAGCCCCTCGTACCCTGCCGCCAGCAAGTCCCTGGCCAAAAATCACCAGCTCCCCGGAATTTCCATCTCCATCAGTGGACCATGCAATTAGGACGCACCTCCCCGAATCCAGTCGAGAGGGCCAGGCACTATCACGAAGGCCTGTGTGCCTATTGCGCCTCCCCTGACCACCACCATGCTGTCTGCCCTCTCCATCTGGGAAACTGTCAGACCAGGTGAATAGGGGGAGGAACTCACCTGGTTCGGTTATTTTCACCTCTGTGACCCCGACTGTTTCCTACTTCATCATTCAGGCCCACATCCAGCTCAATTTGTTCACCTCTGCACCCATCCTTCTCCACCCGGACTCTGCAAAGCCATTCGTTGTGGTGGTGGATGCCTCTGATGTGGGCGTAGGAGCCGTTCTCTCCTAACGAGGTCCAGACCAGAAACTGCATCCCTGCAGTATCTTCTCCAGAAAGTTTAATCCCACTCAACAGTGATATGGGGTAGGGGACCGTGAACTGTTTGCCATCAAGTGGGCTCTGGAGGAATGGCGTCACTGGGTTCAGGGCAGCAGTGACTCGTTCCCCGTCTGGACCAACCACCAAAATCTCAACCATCCAGCAGGCGAAACAACTGAACCCTTGACAGGTGCGATGGGCTTTGTTCTTTGAACAATTTCTGTTTATTCTATTTTACCATCCGGGGGCGAAAAACATCAAGGCTGATACCCTCTCCCATCAACTCCAGATGGAGAGCCCCCGGACAGACCCTGTCCTTCAAATTGTTGTTTTGCCTTTCTGGTGGGAGTTGGAAGATCAAGTCTGTCAGGGACAGACTTTGGAGCCCCCTCTGGCAGGCACTCCACCTGGACGACTCTGTGTTCCCACTGGACTGCGCTCAGACACCCTCCAGTGGGCTCATTCGTCAGCCATCACGGTCACCCAGGCTTCCATCGGACCCTATCTCTGCTTTTGGTGGCCCAAGATGCCCTCTGATGTCAAGGAGTTTGTTCAGGCGTGCATCGTGTGCGCCAGGGCCAAGACTAACCAACCTAGTCCAGGGGATCTCCAGCCTCTCCCAGTTCCTCGACACCCTTGGTAACACATTGCGCTGGATTTCATCACCGGCCCTCCGGATTCAGAAGGGAAGAACACCGTCCTGGCCATTGTGGACAGATTCTGCAAGGCCATGCACCTGGTGGCACTCACCGGACTCCCCCATACCTCATGGTGTCAACCCCAGACTAACGGTCAGACGAAGCGGAGAAACCAACATCTTGAGCGCTTCCTGAGATGTTTAATTCCTGGGCCTGCTACCTCATCTGGGCTGAGTTGTCTCACAACCTGCTTACCTCCTCAGCCACCGGCCTGCAACGGTTTGCAACGGTTTTCAACCTCTGATGTTTGAACATTAAGAATTGTGGTGGTTGATGTGCCGTCAGCCCAACAGTTGGTCTGCAAGTGTCGATGGCTCTGGCAGCAAGCCTGCGATGTTCTAGCAGCAAATGGGGGACCAACAGGGGTTTTAACGACATTGCATTCAAATTTAATATAGAGTTGATTTTATTGTGATCTTGAATACTACTCCTAAATCTACCAAAACAGGGACAAGTCAATATTCAATTATTCATATATTCAATACATACTTTCATTCAAACATGATCATTGAATATTAACAGAGGAGCTTTATTACAATGTGCCGGCTTGTTCATTTTAAACAAAACTGTGATCTTACATGGGCTATATGTTAAGTACTATTTCAGGACATTTGCTCCACATACACACAAAAGGGCTCTATGTGCTTAGTTGTCCACACAACATCATAACAACTCATTAAAACAGCAACTGTTGTCAGGAGATTGTAGAGTATTTTACAAAGTCTTTGAATTCAGCTCAGTCATCAGATTTTGGTACCAAAACTGTAATTTCTATAAAAAATACACCAAAATGACAAATCTAGATTTAAATTTGAACAGTTTGTTTTTGGGACACAGATTGTAAAGAGGTTAATTTAAAAACTATGATGCAAAACTTTTTGTAAGCATTTTCTGTTTATTCACGCGTTAATTTTCTAACATTACTGTGTTGGGGCCCCTGAGTTTTTTCAGTCACACCCACAACAGCATTAAAGGTTTATTTTTATTAAAATTGCACTTCTCCTCATCTGCAGCTCAACAGTGTCCTCCACTGCTCAGTCCAGAAGAAGGCTGGATGAACTGCTCTCACCCTCACTCTCGCTTCAGTTATGGTTCCAGCTGCAGTTTCAGGTGTGAGGAAGGCTTCATACTTACAGGAGAACCTACAGTGAACTGCACTGCCACTGGATCCTGGAGTCAGGAGAAACCTTCTTGTGATGGTAAATGAGGGCTGATGACAAATGAATACAAAAATGCTTCACTTAAAGCAATAGTTCAGCAAAACAAAATTTAGTTTCCCCTTTAATAATATAAATAATGTGGTTTCCCCTTACTCCACATATACATTAATTGATGTGTGAAATGAGCTTCTTTAGTCTTGTACTGAAGTTATGAAGCTAATGTAACTAATGTCTCTTGTGTCAGCTTCTTGTCTAAGGAACATCATAAACTGGGCTAAAACTGCATCTGTAGATCATCACAGCAGTGCTGTGATTCATCATTGATGCAGATATTATAAATCTGAATTATTTGACTTGTTCAACAATTTTTCCGCCTGATTCCCTAGAATTTGACAAGCTTTTTTGTTACTGTGCCTTTAAGACAAATATATGTACATTATCAGATAACTCCAGCAAGAATGGGTGGGGCTCAACTGCTAAAGGCTCTTGGAGTTTAAAAAATTTGAACAATATGGGCCCTCTAATAGACGCGCTTATGCAGGTTCTGACTCTGTATGACATATGATTATCTATTAAAACACAAAATATAGGCATCAGGATGGTTACTTCTACTGTTTTCACCTTTGAGCTAATGTTCATGTTGAAATATGTCTTCAAAACATAAAAGAATGTTCTCTTTCTTGTAGCTCCACCATGCAAGCCTCTCACTGTTCTTGGTCGCGGGCAAGTCAACTGCTCTGAAGGAAGCACAGTTTCCTGTATGGTAGAGTGTCCTCCTGGTCACATGCTGCTTGGCGCTCAGAAACACACCTGCCAAGCTGACGGCTCATGGAGTCACTTTCAACCGCTGTGTGCAAGTGAGAATACCTTAAACTACCATCGAGTTTATACTGCAGTGATATACTGCAGTGCACTTTTTATACTGTACTGGTGGTACAGTTTTTTCTATAGTTTATTTTTTCCGCTCTTGTACTGTCCAATTTCCCAATTGTTGTCACGGAATGAGGAAGAGAGAGGTAGGCGCAGGTGCGGATTTCCATCACGTAAGGATTTATTTACACAACACACAAGAGTAGACAACAAATGAAAACAAGGCACAGGGGCCAGACGAGATGAGGAAGAGGTGAATGAGGAGTAGAGGAGTAGATGAGTATGAGAAAGAAAGGGGAGAACAAACATAACATTAATGCGTCCATGCCACAGCTGAGGAAGGAGTCCCTTAAATAGATCCCCTACCAGGGGAGATTAGACATAGACTAATCCTCCTCAGCTGTGGCTTGTGAGAAGTCCTTGATTGTGCAGCGACCTCTAGCGGTCGCTGACCGGTACTGTGACACTTGTGGGTCTAGTAAAGGTTTATCTTATCTTATCCTATAATGTTTCAGTAGTTATATCCTTTGCAGACCACAGCTTAGATCCAACACAATTACACATTATAGTTGTCATCTGGTCAAGACATCTAGTACATCACAGTCACACTGAGACAAGAACAGGAACAATATAAAATATAACAAATCTAAAGTAAAATGAAAATGAAATTCTTCTGAAAATAATACTTTTAGACACTTCCACTGATTAGAAGGATGAGCATCTTTTTGTGTTTGGTTCACTCAGGTTACGACCATTTGCTAATGGCTTTAACAGGATGCAGTGTCCTTTCAGCAGTCTGTTACTGTATATTGTGCTGCTCCCTTTGCAGAAAGAGTGAGTATTTTGCACACTCTCTTCAAGCAACATTTTAAAAGTTTGTTCCCATTGCTATTTTAATTATTATAATATCCATTTCATTCCTGTGTAGGAAAAAAGACAGTCAGGTAATACATGATTTTGTGAAATCTTTCAAAATCTGAGACACTATACGGAATAATTTGGCCATAATTTGATTCCAGTTGTACCTGCTCAATAAAAATTCTTCTTCTCCATCTCTCAGAGCTCACAAGGCACAGATGAATCCAGCATTCGATGCAGGCAGTGCCCTGATGGAGGATCCGTTCAGCAGTGTGTGATGCTCAGTTCATCACTTTTTACAGGGACCTTCTATAGAAAGCAGATTTTTTTTCTAGCTTTTTAAATGAGTCTGATGTAGTATGTACACACAATTAAAGCTTTAAAACTGTTTGCACCCCAGTTAAGTTCTACAACAGCCAGTTTTTTATTCATCATGGTGGGACATCACCTTTAATGCTGAACTTATCAGCTCACGTTTCTGCCTGGACTACTTTGTGAATGAGGCACAAGCAATCAGAATAGAGATCCTTTACATATATCAGTCTTAAAGTCACAGTAAGAGAAATGAAAACATATCATTAGAAAAAAGATTTGAAAATAGATAATGGGAAGTAAATTATGACTATTGTAGGTACACGAAACTGCAAATAACGTTCTAAGTGGACTAAGTGGAAAGAGCAATGAAATAAATAAATAAAATTAAAATGTGTATATACACATATATGGCCCTTTTAACATCAGTGTGTTCAATATCTAGTACTTCAGTACCAACTAAATTGCTTATTGCTTTCAGCATAGGTCAGCTGACACTGCTTAATAAACATTTTTGGCACACATTTTATTTCATATTATATTGAAACTATATGAGAGGTTTCATCGCAGAACATCACAAAATGCCATTCATACAAAACGCTGGGCTGCTGCATGATGATTGGAGGAGATGTCTAAAGGGTGGAACCCCTTTTTGATTGACAGCATGTTTTAAATTAACACCCGATAGTCTGGAGCGATTTACGCTCAGTCCCAGCAGATCAGCGAGAGAAGTCGTGAGGCAACCTGCTGCATGTAGTGTGTTTTTGCTGGTGATATAAACCATTTCCATTTGTACATATAATTTTTTTAATAAACAAGTAATTACATCGTTCTTGAGTTTGCCCCTTGTTTCATATCATTAAAGGAGCTCTTGGAAGGGGAAACCAGCTAGCAAGCTGTGCATAATATTGTTGACATTATTGTATTTGTAATATTGTTATTTTGGCAAAGCCATTTAATAATCTTCTTTATGACAAGAGACTCAAAATTAAACAACAGGGCAGACCAAAGCCCAAGACTGATTTGGTGCAAAAATCAGGGAAAAACATCAGGTCTTTTCAGCTCTCCTAGTATGACCCGGTGAACTGGCTGACTGGAAGTGTTAAGTTGTCTGGGCTCCACTGATCAGGGCAGGGTCGCTGAACATACAATCAGTGAAGGTCTTCACATTCAGTTGGGAAAACATAATGAAACAATACAAAAACAGGGTCTTTCTGAACCGTCTAATTGATGTGACTTCCCTGCTGGCCGTCAGAAGCTGGCATTCAGGGGTCATGATGGGAGCAGTGAATCAGCAAATACTGGGAATTACAGGGACTTTACAGAAACATGAGCTAAATATGACTCTGTCTTGGCCACACAATTTCAGTCATCTGCTGTGTTTTCTGGTATGTCCCACTCTATCCAAAATGACTTGATATCTGCTGTTCAGACTGCTCCCTTTATAGCATGGCAGGTGGATGAAGTACGACAGGGTCATAAACCATTTTCTGAAAAAGGAACAGGGCAGAATTTATGTACAAATAACGTAACGAATTTCATGATGTAGGCCTAAAATGAGCTGCCAATGATAATACACCATAAAGACGTATAAAAAGACAGACACTTAATTGAAGAATTTTTATGGTTTGAAGTGTTTTAAAATGTTACATTTGTTGATCTAAGCTGGTAATGTTTCATGCATTATCCCATTCAAAATATGTATTTGTTCAAAATATGTATTTACAGTCAAATCTGTAAAATCAATATTTGCAGCACAGTTATTCACATACTAATTATTATATATTGGAATTTATACCCAGAGACACATACAGTTCTATTAACTTGCTTTTTGTTCATCAGATGGTTTTTATAAAGCATATGAGGCTGTGCTTTGGATGGCTGGCACTTACTATCACAGTTTATAACTGTACAGTATGTTCTTTATGTTTTTATGTAATCGTAGCAACTTGTTTGTTTGAAATGTCAATGTTTTTAGTTCATTTTGAAATCTGATAATTTAAAAGGAAGTTTATATCTCACCATTTAGCGTTGTGTGAACTGCATACACTATATGGACAAAGGTAATGGGACACACCTGTTTTCCAGGGTTTGGGCTGGGCCCCTTACTTCCAGTGAAGCATTAAGATTGCCCTTCATGGGAAGTAAGGGGCCCAACCCAAACCCTGGAAAACTTCCTTTTAAATGTTACACTAGTCTTGTAGCTTCAGTACAAAACTAAGCAAACTTCAGACACCAGGAAAGAGTAAGAAGAATTTATCTGCCTTTGCCTTCACTCCATTTGACTTGCTTTCACTTTCTCTAAGAATTCAGCAGAAAGAGGACTGTGTTCTATCTACTCTTAGAAATCTCTCCTTTAGCAATGTCAGATTAAATGTGTGGGGCAGCTGAGGTGTTTGTAGGTAGTTGCTTGTTTGAATGTTTGTGGTTGTTTGAAAGCTTTGGAAGCAGCTCTCATTGAAAGGGTTTAGGATTGGAGAGGTAGACGTGTTATAGATTAGTAGGGCACACAAGAGAGTGGGCAACTGCTGAGATATTTCATATTTTACTTAGGGTTAGAGGCTTCTGTTATGTATACATTTCTGCTTTTATTCTGAAATGAAAAAAACAAAGTTATTAATGGCCTTTTCAACTGGAAATTAATTAAACAATTCTGTACTATGAAGCAAATTATTCCTAACAGTTCACTGAAACAGTAGGCATGTGGTATTCTTAGAAAGCTCTAACACAACAAATTACATACCATTTAGGAGCCCAGACCTGGACCTGCCATTACCAAACAGAGACCAATATGGACTGGGAAACAGCTCGCCGGTGGTGCCAGCAGCATTACACGGACATGGTGGCCATACAGAATCAGAAAGAGATCAGTTACCTGAATGAAATGCTGCCCTTGCATCGCCAATACTACTGGATTGGCATCAGGAAGGAAAAAGGAGCGTGGATGTGGGTGGGTACCAAGAAGCCTCTGACTGATGAGGCAGCAAACTGGGCAGCAGGAGAGCCTAATAACCAGGGCAGCGGCGGTGAGGACTGCGTGGAGATCTACATCAGGAGAATCAAGGACACAAGCAAGTGGAACGGTGAGAAGTGTAGCAAAAAGAAAGCAGCACTTTGTTACAAAAGGTAACACTTTCATGTTTGAAAAAACCCTTTACCATGTTTAAATCAAGGCAATACTGATGAATTCTGTCCTTGCTGATCCATGACGTATTTCAGTATTCATTGTTTCTCATTAACGGCTATCCGAGTGTGATGATCACAGATAAGTAATATCCATAGGTGTTTAATAAGGAAAAACTAAAGAGAAGTAAAAAATCCAGAACAGGGCCAAAACACATAATAAAATAGACGAACAGAAATGGCAGGAAAAATGCTCAGTAACTAGGCAGGCCTAAGCATATTTCGCACCCTTGTACTGTCCTTTGTGTCAATTCATAACCCTTGTACTGTCCTTTGGGTTTGTAACAAATGTTCTGTTCTGTGCACATTGCCCTCACTGTGTCATTGGATCCTCTTAAGTTACAAGGTGAAATGTGAATAATGATACGTACATAATAATATTTGAATAATATGTCACATTGGAATGACATCGCAGGAGAAAATATATTTTTAATAAATTATCTTTAAAAACTATAAAAGGGCCCTAATCCTACATTCTTTGTAGATTCTTTGCCTTGTACTTGAAGCATTTGCACCAGAAATTCTGGTCGCCAGTACTGTGTTGTGCCTCATTTTAAATTAGTTTGAAACACTCCAGCTTGAATGGGTTTGGCCAAACTGCTGAATACATGTAAACAAGGTGTTTTTGCATCAAATTGTCCATCTATGAACTGGATGGACTAGTGATCGAATGGTACATTTTGGATCTTTTGCAGTATTTGCACACTGCAACAAACTCTTACCTCAAAAAAGTGACAAACACTTCAAATGGGCCTTTTATGCATCAGTACTCTTATATACAAACACCAGAGTAACAAAACTGCCAGAGAAACTTCACTGTCGTGTTTGACAAAAGATTTGTAAGTGTTGCCAGACGTGTCAATTTTGTGAGCAGTTTGCATGTAGCAATAATTGCAAATTCTTAAATCCTTTGAATTTCATAGAACATTTGGAGGAAAAATGTTTGTGTAGCAAAACATATCAAAACTTGAATCTTTATGTTTAACAAAGGGCAGCAATTTTTCAAAACAACGTTAATGATTTTTTAGATGCCAACAAAATGATGACACTTCATAAAGCATTTAAACTCCCAGGCTTTTTACACCCTAGGTCTTATCCTACAGTAATTACATAGGGAAAATGCTGTTAAGTTATTAAGTTAGCTAAGGCTAGATCCACTGAGAACTCTTAGAGCAAATCAACCTTTCCAGACTTTTAAAAATTAAAATCCAATTTGAAGGATCAGGACCACAAGTCAACGTCTAAAAGTTTAGGCACAACTTTATTCACTTGATTGACATTCATAAGATTGATATGAAAGGTTTCATAAATCCATGGCCTGTTTTGCTGGATTCCAACCAAAAAGATCATGAAAACAAACTGCATATAAATATATGATAATGTTTGTAACTCTCCTGTGTGTGTGTGTGTGTGTGTGTGTGTGTGTGTGCAGCATCTTGTTTTGAGACGGCCTGCAGTGAGCATGCTGAGTGTGTGGAAAAC